>BLSH010343495.1:99742-117000 GCA_018402905.1 Glandirana rugosa
ATAAGAGACAGGTGCAGAGGTGAGATGTGGACTGGAGGTGTAAGCTGTGGTTGGAGGGGTGCAGAGGTGAGATGTGGATGGGGGGTGCATAGTGGACAGGGGAAAGTAAAGGTGAGCTGTGTATGAGGGGCGCAGTGATAAAAAGGGGGGGTTGCTTGGAGAAAACCAGTAAAAAATGTTGGCGGGGGGGGGCACCAGTAATGGATATAGAGTTCAAGGAGCAGGACTATGTAATGTATGGCACAGCATGCAGGGTGCAGTGGTGATAATTGTGTACATTACATACTCAGAACCCCTGTACTCTGTATGCTGTGCTGTATGTTACATATTAAAGGCCTTGGCATGGCACTCCTGAATGCTGTACTCTGTACAATGGGTTTTGTGTTGCACACTCCTGAGCCCTGCACTCTGTATGTTGGTCTGCATATTACATACCCTTTACCTCCGCGCTCTGTGTGATGGCCTCTGTTACATATTGCTGAGCCCTGCACTCTGTACACAGCAATGTATGTTGCATATCCCTAAGCACAAGGGATGCTTCGCATTGAATACAAGTACTGTCCCTTCTGCTGACCTTTTTTTTTTTTTCCTGTGCCCTGTGTGATGGGCACTTCTCACAACTGCACAATACACACTCCTGAGCCCCGGTGTGTCGTGCGCACCCGAGCCTCTGTGTCTTCTTTGTGTGTTCTTCACGCCCGTGCCCCGGTGTGTTCTGCGCTCCCGAGCCCCGGCGTGTTCTTCATGCCCGTGCCCTGGGTGTTCCTGATATGTAGATGAGGCACAAGCACCAAGGAGATGGTACCTGGTAATCTACATAAGGGAGCATCCTCCAGTATTCCTGCTTAATAACTCTTGGACTTCAATCTGTCCAGTGGAATCCACATTTACTTCTACTGCCCCACTATTACCGTCACAAATGGACGAATTGCCAGTTGACTGACCCACTATTCTCTAAACCAGCGGTCACCAACCCTTTTGGCACCGGGGAGTGGTTTCACAGAGATAAATGTGCCAAGGCCCGGGGAAGGGGGTGGGGATGTTTTAGTGTTGGGGGGCAATGGGTTGTCGGGGGAATGGCTGGTGTTGGCGCTTCAATCATCCATGGTTGATGTGGTGTCAGGGTGATTGAACTGCGATATTTCCATTATTTTTTGATTACATAAACATTTTATTGAATATATTGAATAGTACATGGGTACAAATGACTCTGAGATATAGATGTGTGTGTGTATGCCACAAAGTTAGATAACAGAACAGAAATAAAATGTGTCTAAACATCTCAAAGTATCAAGCACAGTGGCATTGGTTGGGGGGGGGGGGGCCTAGAGCCCCAGGTGGGTCCCTGAGAAGCCCTGGGTCTCGGGCATTCATAAAGGAGTGCTTAGCTCCGAGCCTGAGCGGCCGGGGATCGATCCAATCGGTGCCAAGTGAGCGACGCAAAGTCCCGCCTCCTAGACCCGGCAGCGCCTATGATGGACGTCACACTGGTCCAATGGCGGGGCGCGCAACATCCATCATAGGCGCTGCCGGGTCCCCGCTTGCTCTGTGTAAATGGACGGGTGGGGGCAGCTCTGTTATCCTGGATGGGCGTGCCGCACACTGCAGGTAAGGCTGAGCTGCAGGAGTGTCTACTGTCAAGAAATCAGAGGTCAGGTTAGTGTAGGTGTAGGGGTCAGTGTAGGGGTCGGGTGGGTCAGTGCAGGGGTCGGGTGGGTCAGTTTAGCGGTCAGCATTGATGGGCACTGGTGAGCCAGGCAGCAACCAGCAAGTGAGCCTACCCCCCGCTCCCTTCCATCCACCTCCACCCCCCGGGCTTTCTCGAGATGAAGCCCCTGGTCTTTTCCCACCTAGCAACGCCCCTGATCAAGCATGTTCTCCATTGGGGTAATGATGCTTAGATGTAAATACCCTAGGAGAAGGAGGAGCTACTGAATAAAATTAAAAAAACAATGGAGAAGATGGAAGTTGAGCCTCAGTAATCCTGGCCTACAGAGGAACGGATTTCTCCATCAATCTCATCAAAACTTATTGGTCTAAAAGTGGAAATGCAGGGATGAGAGGCCACGAATCAAATGCTAATAAACCGTGGCTCCAATTCTTCACGTCTCCTCTGTCCGTGTCCCTCAGTGGCTGGTAAAACTTTAAGTGGGTCCCCTTACTCTCCGGGGTTAGAAAAGGGTAAAAAAAAAGGGAGTGAAAAGGAGGGAGGGAGGAAGAGGATAAGAATGTGAGGAGAAGAGGGTGAGGCAATCGCCAACTACCCTCTCCAACTTCCAGTGGTCAGAACACTAAAGTGCATCACACCAATAGCGTGACCCAGAGTCTGCCCTTGTGGTCGGGGGTAGTATCGCCCCAGTTAAGAATCAGTTTGCATCACATAGCTTCTTGGTATAATTGGGAGCTTCTATAGTAGTTGGGAGCTTCCAACGGTTGTCCAGTCTTCCCTTATATCAGTGAATTTAGAAATCGAATCCAAAGTAGTATAGATCAGCGCCTCCATCTCAGATTAATTTGAATAAACCATTCGGTCATTGAAGGCGGGGATGTAGATCACCAATGGAATGGTACACACATCCTAGCAGCGTTAATCAAATGCATAGCAACCAACTTATAGTACTGCTTTTTAGGTATTTTAGATAAATGTTGGAGATACTGGGCTGGGGAAAACTCCAGCGGGAGAGAGGACAACATTGTTGTGCCCTTTATGCCAGAAGGGTTGGAGTGCCGGGCAGTTCCACCAAATATGGAATAATGCACCCGCCTCTTTTGCCACATCACCAGCATTGATCAGAGACAGAGGGGGGAGAATTTATGAATTGGGTTTTATACCAACGTGTTATCAGTTTTATACCCATTTTCCTGAACCGAGACATTCAAGGACTCTTTGTGAATATACAAATGTATATGGTCCCAGCTCTCCTCATCCATCTCCATCCCCAGGGCAGATTCCCAATAGGCATGATCTGAGTGTGGAGGATTCACCTAACAATGAAGCATAGATATGACATGACTTTGGGGGGGGTCCAACGAAAGCATAGCGACTCCATGGTTGTAGGGATCTTGATCAAGCCTTTGCAGGGCGGATCGTCTAAAGTTTTTAAGCTGGATTTAAGGGCAGAATGGAAACGAGCCCACGTTGGAGACCTCTGCAAGTTGTTTGCCGCAAGAAGCGGCCTCTTTGAAAAGTTTGGCCAGCATCACCACGTGTGGTCATTCAGATTTCACAAAGGCTCTGGATAAACCTGGAGGAAAGTCTGGGTTGCCCCTCACTGGGCTAATGGGGCATAATTTAGCTGAGACTGCATGTATAGTGCAAGCCCTTTCAAATTCGTGAAAGGTGGCTCCAACTAGGGGATGGGTTAAAGTATTTGGAGATCCGTGTTCCGTAGAGAGTCAAGGGACATAGCGTAAATCAGATTTCGAGATCAGGTTTTCTAAGGTCACCCAGTGTTTTATATTGGATATGTACTTTCCAGTCAACAATTTGCGCTTGGTGAACTGCCCGGTAATGGCGCTGTAGGTCAGGGAGGACCGATTCCTCCACATGCTTTAGGAAGCTCCAGCTTCGTCCAACATGTCCATGGGGTTTATTGCACCAAAGACTACATATGGACTTGTAAAGTCCAAAAAAGAAGGTGGCAGGCGTATAGGTTAGTTTTTTCGGAGTTTGTAGGGTAGCCAGGAGAACCGTCAATTTTTAAGGATGGACGATCGCCCAAACCAGGAAGTGGTGGATTTATCCCATTTTTGGCGATCTTGGCGTATACTCTAATTCCATCTGGAAGTTTCTACTGTAGAGCTCTGCTAGGTCAGCAGGGAGTTGGATACCCAGGTAAGTAATGGCCTCCGCTTTCCATTTTAAAGGGGAAATTAAGTTGACATTGAGTCATTTATTTTCAAGTTGGACAGTAGTTTGAAGTGCTCCAGAATTTGCAAAAGATTGGGTAAGGACGTTGGCAGCTAAGGCCGCAATCTTAAATTCACATTCCCATACCCATATGCCTTTAATATCCTGGATTGGCTTGAATGCAGCGAAGGAGGGGTTCTAGTGTAAGTATGTAAAGCAAGGGGGAAAGGGGGCATCCCTGCCTGGTTCCGTTGTGGATGGAGATGGCGTCCGACAGATGGCCATTGACCTTGACCCTAGCTCTGGGTTAGCATATAATAGCAGGATAAAGGCCCGCATATGGGGTCTAAGTCCCAGTGAGTTCAGAACCACGTCCATATAGTCCCAGGGCACTCTGTCAAATACCTTATCTGTGTCCATTGCCAGAAAGAAGCCCTCCTGCTGGGTAGAAGTAAGCCAAGCTTCCAAGGTTGCGAGCCTTAATAATATTGTCCTTGGCCTCTCTTCCAGGGACAAACTCTACTTGGTCTAGGCCCACCCAGACAGGTAGGTGGAAGGAACAAACGGGTTGCCAGAATTTTGGCAAAAAGATTGACGTCCACGGCAGATCGGGCGATAGCTGGCGACATTAGTGGGGTCCTTCCCTTCCTTGGAAATAACAGATACATAGGATTTGAGGAGTCTTTCCAGCCTGCAAGGGTTGGTGGAAAGGGAATTGAATGCTTTAAGAAAGCTTGGCACCAAAATATCTGAAACGGTCTTATAATATCGGGCCTGGTTTTGTGGCTTTACATGCCATCATGAATACCGCCTGATGTTAAAGGAGCTTTCAAAGGCAGGGAGTCGGCTACCGATAATGCAGAGGGAATATCTCAAATCAGTTCCTGGCATTTTGACAATACGGCAGGACCCGCTTCCCCTGAGTGAAGGTTATATAGGTTGCTGTAGAAGCAATGGAACTGATGTGCAGCATTCTTTTTAGCATGAGTCTTGCCCAAGGTGTCTACAATGTGATGGATCGTGGAAGCCAATTTGCGTTGAGTGGCTCTGGCCAATAACCTACCTGGCTGGTTTCCCTGTTTTATAGAACAGTCTTTGAGATCAGACATTACGCAGACGTGTCCTTTTGAATAGTTCTTCTAATAAAAGTCAGCGCGTTTCCACCAATTCCTGCGACGTTTTAAGTGCTAATGTGTGTTTGCATTGAGCCTCCAAGGTACCTAGTTTGGTGGACAGTGCCAGCACCAAATCTTGACGTTCCTTTTTTTTTCCATGCTGAGGCAGAAAGCGTCTGGCCTCTGATGACGACACATTTGTGAGCCTCCGATTGTGTCATGGGAAAGACTTCAGGAGTATCATTACGGGGAAAGAAGGCCCCGATCTCACATCTTAGGCTGGGTTCACACCGGGGTCCGGTGCAATTTCAGCTCGATGGTTCCCCTCCTATGAGAATCAAATGCACCGCCGATCTCATAGGCTGCGACCCAGCTCACAGCATCTGACATAGAGGTGAGAGCTGCTATTTAAACAAACAGCCTCTCTTCTTCTGGTGGCAGTGTGGCCCGGTGTCTGACAGGTCATGGAAAGGTAGCAGTCCCCGGCCCAGGGGTTTGGGACCCCGGCTCTAAGCAACAAAAAGATAATGAAAAGAGAAACAACCTAGGTAATTCTACCAGTCTGGGTTCTAAAAACAAAAAGTCCCCATATACTGCATAAATGTCCTACCATATTGTCCAACCCCAGTCCTCTATCCTTCCACGAATGGCGTCTCCAACAGCCACATGTCAGTCCATCTATATACCAGATGCCCACGTTATGGCACAACCCCCAGAATTCCACCAGAGGCGTCAACATCATGCCCGGGCAGAACCAGGAACATGGCGGCCACCTTATTAGGACTCCTCACCTCACACTCAGGGCAACCTGAATGCACCAAAAAAAAAAAAAATATATATATCATGAATAGCAGCCAGCACGATTTGTTGCTCATCAAACATATATGCATAAAAAGTCCATATACGGCGCTGAATAAGAGAACAGAATTTAAGTTCAAAACAGTCTCTGGTCAGAAGAAAAGATCAGGTAGAACAATGGTTCTCAACCCCGGTCCTCGGGACCCACTAACAGGTCAGGTTTGCAGGATAACTGAAATACATCACAGGGGATATCATTTGCTGCTCAGTGATTGCAGTATTCTAGTCTGCATCTCCCCAAGGTAATACTTAAAATCTGGCCTGTTGGTGGGTCCTGAGGACCGGAGTTGAGAATCACTGAGGTAGAGAGACCCACACCGATTCCTGTGCACAGAATTGACAGCACACTGCACCCTGTGGCCACACGGTTTTCTTACCAGATGATGGAAATAACTGGGCATGTATAGTCATAGCTATCCAGGTTCTCATAACCATCCAATGGAAGCCACTTGCTGGTTAGTAGGGAGCCGAACCATCTACCTACCAGCCTCAGCAATATTCACCCACCGCGGTTACATGAGGTAGAGATAATATAATCCCTGCATAGTGAGGGGTTAACACATTTTATTTAAAATATTATATATATATTATTATTTATTATTATTATTATTATTATTAATAAAAAAAAAAAAAAACTAACCATGAAAAAGGTGATTAAATGTTGGCACCAACAAAAACCTTATTCAACATAAAATGTATATAAAAAGTACAAAGTAGCAAACTAAAAAAATAAAAAAAATGCAGCTGCCCCTTTAAGTGGTGTAAATGGCGGTCATTACACTACTTTATGTTGCACCGTATTTGCGTAGCAGTCTTACAAGCGCAATTTTTTTATTGGGGAAAAAAAAATCACTATTTTTTAATAAAAAAAAAATAAGAGAACAATAGAGTTAGCCCAATCTTTTTCTATATTGTGAAAGATAAATGTTACGCCGAGTAAAATGATACCCAGCATGGCGGGCTTCAAAATTACGCCCGCTCGCGGAATGACGACAAACTTTGGCGCTTTAAAAATCTTCATCGGTGACGTTTAAAACAATTCTACAGGTTACCAGTTTTGAGTTACAGAGGAGGTCTGGTGCTAAAATTATTGCTCTCGCTCTAACGATCGCGGCGATACCTCACATGTGTGGTTTGAATGCCGTTTTCATATGCAGGCGGGACTTACGTATGCGTTCGGCGGGAGGGGATGCGGTCATTTTTTTTTTCTTTTTTTACTTTATATTTTTACACTTTTTTTCTAACCCCTTCCTTACCGGGCACTTAATCCCCCCTCCTGCCCAGACCAATTTTTGGCTTTCAGCGCTGTTGCATTTTGAATGACAATTGTGCGGTCGTGCAGCGTTGTACCCAAACAAAATTTGCGTCCTTTTTTTCCCACAAATAGAGCTTTCTTTTGGTGGTATTTGATCCCCTCTGCGTCATTTCTGATCGCCGCTATAAACAAAAAATGAGCGACAATTTTGCAAAAAAGAACAATATTTTTTACTTTATGCTAAAGTACAAATCCATTAAAAAAAATTATTCATCAGTTCTGGCCGATATATATTCTTCTACATATTTTTGGTAAAAAAAAAAATCGCAATTGGCGTATTTTGATTGGTTTGCGCAAAAGTTATCGCGTCTACAAACTGGGAATTGATTTATGGCATTTTTTATTATTTTATTTTTTTTTTACTAGTAATGGCGGCGATCTGCGATTTTTATCGGGACTGCGATATTGCTGCAGAAATGTCGGACATTTTTTACACATTTTTGGGACCAATGACATTTATACAGCGATCAGAAATTTAAATGTCCACTGATTACTGTGTAAATGTCATTGGCAGTGAAGGGGTTAACCTGCAGGGGGCAGTGAAGGGGTTAAATATGTTCCCTGGGTGTTCTTACTGTGGGGGTGGCGGGGCTGGTCGGGACATAACAGATCTAACTGATCCCAGTGACAGGGATCAGTAGATCTGCTATGTCCCCTGTCACAGAACGGGGAACCGTCATGTTTACATTGGCGGTTCCCCGATCTGAGGCTGCTAAAAGAGATCGGCGGGTCTCGGGCGGACATCGAGTCCGCCCGAGCCACGGGCACGCTCGCGCGCGCTGCCGCTGCCGCCAGGGGGCGCACCAGGAGCGTGCACAGGGGACGACGTCCATGGACGTCGTCCCGGCATTTCAGATCCGTGCTGGAGCCGTACTTCGGCAATAGCGCGGATCTGTAGGGGTTAAATAATTTTGGGTCACTTGTATTACTATTACAAGGAATGTAAATATCCCTTGTAATAGAGAAAAAGCATGGCAGGACCTCTTTTAAATATGAGATCTGGGGGTCACAAAGACCTCCCATCTCACATTTACACTAAAATGCAATAAAAAAAAATTCCCCTTTTTAAGAGCATTGGGCGGAAGTGACGTTTGAATGGCGGAAGCGACATCAATGTTAGGGAGCCGAGCGGGGGCCATCATTCTCTCACTCGGCTCCATGTCTTTCAGAGGAGAGGACGGGATCATCGCCGCCTCTACCGAGGGCTCCGGTAAGCGGCGGAGGAGGGGAGGGGGCATCCCCGGAAGGATTTCCCACGTTAGGACCAGAGCACGTTTTTTGCAATTCGGCGCTGCGTCGCTTTAACTGACAATTGCGCGGTCGTGCGACGCTGTACCCAAATGAAATTTGCGCCCCTTTTTTTTCCAAAAATAGAGCTTTCTTTTGGTGGTATTTGATCGCTGAATACCGTTGTTATGATGGCAGATGGCTACCATAACCGCAGTATTTTCTGAAACAGCTGGTGCCCGGCTTTCAGATAAAAGTGGTCTCTGTGGTGGATTCGCTGCAAAATCACTTTTATCGGGGGTGGGAGAGGTGCCCCCCCCGCCACTTTTCCGTCATCTCCACCACTTACCGGATCTGTGGCACCGGAGACATTCGGGTTCACTCCCCTCACTGCCTGGATGCCAAGTAAGGGCAAGATGGCGCCCACTCGGCTACATTGCATTGAAGGGCAGAAGCAACGTCAAAATGTCACTTCTGCCCAATGCTCTTAACCCCTTCAGTCCCGGAAGGATTTCCCACTTTAGGACCGGAGCACTTTTTGCGATTCAGCACTGCGTCGCTTTAACTGACAATTGCGCGGTCGTGCGACGTTGTACCCAAACGTAATTTGCGTCCTTTTTTCCCCACAAATAGAGGTTTCTTTTGGTGGTATTTGATCACCGCTGCGTCATTTCTGATCGCCGCTATAAACAAAAAAAAAAAAAAGCGACCATTTTGCAAAAAAAAAAACGATTTCTTTTTGCTATAACATCCAAAAATTTTTTTTAATTGTTTCATCGGGTTTGGCCAATTTATATTCTTATATTTTTGGTTAAAAAAAAAATAATCACAATTGGCGTTTATTGATTGGTTTGCACAAAAGTTGCCGCATTTACAAACCCTGAGAATTCATTTCTGGCGTTTTTTTTTTTTTTTTTTTACTAGTAATGGCGGCAATCTGGGATTTTTATCGGGACTGCAATATTGCGGCTGATTTGTCAGACCTTTTTGACACTTTTTTGGGTCCAATGATATTTTTATACAGCGATCAGAAATTTAAATAGCCACTGATTACTGTATAAATGTTATTGGCAGTGAAGGGGTTAACCTGCAGGGGGGCGATCTAGGGGGTAACTGTGTTCCCTAGGCGTGTTCTAACTGTGAGGGGGGGCTGGCCTGCCAGGGGCACCAGAGATCTAACTGATACCAGTGACAGGGATCAGTAGATCTCTGACATGCTGTTTGTCAGAACGGGGAACCGCCGCGTTTACATCGTTCTGGCTCTATCACAGGTGATCGGGGGTCGCCGGCTGGCATTGAGTCTGCTTGACTCATTCAGAGAGCGTGCGGCGCGTGCTCGCACCCTAGAGGCGTGCCCGCGAGCGCCGAATATAAGCAACGATTTTGCGGGACAGAGCCACACTGCCACCGGCCAATATTCACGAGCTGGTCGGCAAGTGGTTAAAGGGGATTTTTTTATTGTATTTTTTTTTTTTTTTAAAAGGACGGTGTAAAAAAAAAAAAAAAAAAATTAAAAGTAAAATCAATAACGGAAAAAAAATGTAAAGCTTCCCGTCCTGGCAAGCTTGCGCGAACGCACACGCAAGTCCTGCCCGCCTATGAAAATTGGTATTCAATCCACACATGTGAGGTATCGCCATAATCATTAGAGCGAGAGCAATAATTCTAGCACTAGACCTCCTCTGTAACTCAAAACTGCTAACCAGTACAATTTTTTTAAAGTCGGCAATGGAGATTTTTAAGTGCCCATTCCACGAGGGGGGCAATTTTGAAGCATGGCATGTTTGGTATCAGTTTACTCGGCGTAACATTTATCTTTTACAAACTAGACTAACTTTACCGTTTTATTTTTTTTTAATTAAAAAAAGTGAATTTTTTCCAAAACAATTTGCGCTTGTAAGACTGCGGCGCAAATACGGTGCGACCTAAAGTATTGCAGCGGCCACCATTTTATTTTCTAAGGTGTGAGAACCGCCAGACATTTATATTTATATATATATATATATATTTTTTTTTTTTTTTCTAAGTAATTTACTAGCAAAAAAAAAAAAAGATTTTTTTTACTTGTAAACACCGAGACTGAGGCTCTGTCCTTAAGTGGTTAAAAACAAACTTTACATATTTACTAAATTATACACCACACTTTTTTTTTTTGTCATTCTCCAATTAATCGAGACCATAATCGGCCAACTAATCGATTATGAAAACAATGGTTCGTTGCAACCCAAAATAATGATAATAAAAAATTATCCTTGAGAATGCGGAGAATTGATCTTCAAGATTTGCCTCCCGTTGACTTCCCTGGGGTCTGAAATTTTTTTTGGATGCATTTGCAGCAAATCAAACCCAAGCACCTTCATGCATCGCTATGCAGCACGATGTTCTTAATGGGAACACAGAATGAGATTCTCCTACATGAAAATTGCACGATCAATTTTTACCAGCCAATGGAAATCCTATGGTATCCTTATTAACCACTTCAGTACCGGACGTTTACACCCCCCTTCCTGCCCAGACCAATTCTCAGCTTTCAGCGCTCTCACACTTTGAATGACAATTACTCTCTCATGCTGCACTGCACCAAAACAAAATTTGTATCATTTTTTTCACACAAATAGAGCTTTCTTTCGGTGGTATTTAAGAACCTCTGGGTTTTTTATTTTTTGCGACATAATTGAAAAAAATGCGAAAATTTTGCAAAAAAACCCACTTTTTTTTTAGTTTGTGATTAAAATTTTGCAAATAAGTAATTTTTGTTCATAGATTTGGGCCAAAACCTACACTGCTACCTATCTTTGGTAAAAATAACCCAAATTAGTGTTTATTATTTGGTCTGTGTGAAAGTTATAGAGTCTACAAGCTATGGTGCCAATCACTGAATATTGATCACACCTGATACACTGATGGCCGATCTCATTTCTTGAGGCCCTGAAATGTCGGCAAAGTACAAATACCCCCTAAATGACCCCTTTTGAAAAGTAGACATTCCAAGGTATTTAGCAAGAGGCATGGCAAGTTTTTTGAAGTTGTAATTTTTTTTCCCACAATTCTTGGGAAAATTAAGAAATTATTATTTTTTTTTTTGCACAAAATTGTCATAAGTTATTTCTCACACACAGCATATGCCTACTTCCAATCACATCCCAAAATACATTCTGCTACTTGCCCCGAGTATGGCGATACCACATGTGTGAGACTTTTTCACAGCCTGACCACATAGAGAGGTCCAACATGCAGGGAGCACCGTCAGGCATTCTAGGAGCAGAATTTTCACATCTAATTTCCTAACGACCTATTACACTTTTGAAGGCCCTGGAGCACCAGGACAATGGAATTACCCATAAAATGACCCCATTTTGGAAAGCAAACACCCCAACGTATAATCTATGAGGCATTATGAGTCTTTTGAATGGTTCTTTTTTTTTTTTCACAAGTCTTCGAAAGACGTGGAAAGAAAATGAAAACACTTTAATTTTTACACAACGTGGTCAATTTATACGATATTTCTAACACATAGGATGTACATAGCAAGTATTAACCCCCAAAATATATTCTGCTACTTGTCATGAGTATGGCGATACCACATGTGTGAGACTTTTTCACACCCTGGCCACATACAGAGGCCGAACATGCAGGGAGCACCGTCGGGCATTCTAGGAGCATAAATTACACATAAAATTTCATTGATACCTCTCACACTTTTGAAGGCCCTGGAGCACCAGGACAGTGGAATTGCTTTCCAAAATGGGGTCATTTTGGGGGTAAACACCGGAGGTATATTCTATGAGGCATGGGCTGCAGATAGGTACTCTGATGGGCTGCAGATAGGTACTCAGGTACTCTGATGGGCTGCAGATAGGTACTCAGGTATTCTGATGGGCTGCAGATAAGTACTCGGGTACTTTGATGGGCTGGAGACAGGTACTAGGGTAATCTGATGGACTGGTAAAAGGTACTTGGGTACTCTGATGGTATGGTGACAGGTACTCGGGTACTCTGATGGGATGGTGACTGAAACTCAGCTATTCAGATGGGCAGGTGACAGGTACTCGGGTACTTTGATGGATAGGTGACAGGTACTCTGCTGGGCTGTGACAGGTACTTTGATGGGGTGATGACAGGTCCTCTTTATTAGGGGGGGGTGATCAGTGTGCTTGGTGTACACAGTAGGTGGTAACAAGCTGTTACCGCTATCTCCTCCTCACACACGATCGGTGTGTGACAGAGAGAACCCAGTAACAGCTCGTTACCACGGTTTTGTTTACATCACATGACTGGCTGTGTTCGACACAGCCGGTCACGCGGTACGGAGCCAATTCTATTGGCTCTTTACACTGATTGGAGCTAGGCTTTGTCCGAGGGACAAGCCTCAGCCTCGATCGCCACACTGCGCACCCCCGGGGGCGTGCCCAAGCCCCCAGGGGCCTGCAGTAGCGCCAAGAAGGGGAGGACGTCATATGATGTCCTCCTGGATCGACAAAGGGTTCCTGCCGACGTAATTTTATAGTGACTCTGTAAGGAACTGGTTAAAATAAAATACAAACATTTTAAACATGTATTAGTATTATTATTATTATACAGGATTTATATAGCACCAGCAGTTTGAGCAGCGCTTTACAACATGAGAGCAGACAGTAAAGTTAACCTATAATTCAATGCACGAGGAATTGGAGTGCCCTGTTGGTTAAAACTTACTATCTAGGAGGGAGGGTCAAGAGATACAAAAGGTAATAGCTATGGGGGATGAGCTGATGGAGAAAGTACAGTTGTTAGGTGTGGGTAAAATAGGCTTCTCTGAAGAAAAGGGTTTTTAGGCATTATCTCAAAGCAGAGTAGGAGATAGTCGGACAGATTGAGGTAGGGGGTTCCAGAGGATGGGAAGTCCTGCAGGTCAGCATGGGTGGAGGTGATTAGGGAGCAGAAGGTCTTGGGAGGAGCAAAGAGAAAGAAGTAGGTTGGTATTTTGAGACCTGGTTAGTGATGTAGCTGGGCGGCCTTGTAAGAAGTTGTTAGTATTTTGAATTACATTTTTGGGTGAATGGCAGCCAATGGAGGGATTGACAGAGAGGAGTAGCAGACACTGAGCAGTTTGTAAGGCGGATGAACCTGGCAGCAGCATTTATGATGGACTGAAGGGGGCAGGAGCCAGTGAGGAGGAAGTTGCAGTAGTCGAGGCGAGAGATAACCAGGAAGTGAACAAGGAGCTTTGTGGTTTCATTGGTTAGGAAGGGGGTGTATTCTGAAGATGTTGTGGAGCTTGAGGCTGCAATATTTGGGCAGTGATTGGATGTGGGGCTGAAAGAGTTCAGAGTCCAGGATTACATGTAGAACCTTGGCGTGGGGGGACAGGCTGATAGTTTTGCTGTCGATCTTGACAGAGAAATCAGGGGAAGAGGCACATGGGGAAGGGAAAATTATGAGCCCGGCTTTTGGATAGATTGAGGAAGTGTTGTGACATCCAGGCTGATATGTTGGTGATACGTGATTAAACTGAAGAAGTGAGCTGAGGGGTAGAGATAGATTTGGGTGTCATCCACATCGAAATGGTATTGGAAGGCAATCCGCTCACCCAGGAAGGAGGTGTAGATGGAGAATAAGAGAGGTCCAAGGACAGAACCTTGGGGGACCTGACAGAGAAAGGGAGAGGAGGAAGTAGTATGTACAGTAGAATACTGTGCATATTCCTTCTATATTTATATTTATAAAAATGGTGAAATAAAGTTTCTTTCATTACTAAAGAATTTACTTTTTTTTTTCCATACAGGTGCATTGATGGGCTAAGTTTTCGATTATGCTTGTCTTCATCAATCAAATTGAGTCACATGAGAAATGAGGCATATGGGTGACTTAAATGACTGAATGCCTTTATTGCAGTTCACTGGGGGATTCACACAGGACACAATCTAAATGGTTTGAATATACTTCAACATTGATCCAGCCTCAGCGGAGCATAAAATGATCCATTTTTGAAGCTATTTCTTGTTAAGAATTTGACACCAGTTTTACAATGAAGACAAAGCGTGTCATACACCAGAAGGTTCTCAGTGGAGAGAAGCCATATCGGCGTTCTAAATGTGACAAAACTTTTACACAGAGGTCAAGTCTTACTACACATCAAAGGGTTCACATTGGGGATAAACCATATCAGTGTTCTGACTGTGATGAAGCTTTTTCACAGCGGAAGAGACTTGTAATACATCAGAGGATTCACACTGGAGAGAAACCATTTCAGTGTTCAGAATGTAATAAAGCTTATTCACAGAAGTCAAATTGTATCATACATCAGAGGACCCACACTGGAGAGAAGCCATATCAATGTTCTGAATGTGACAAAGCTTTTATATCAAAGCTTAATCTTATCAGACACAAGATGGTTCACACCGGTGAGAAGCCATATCAGTGTTCTGTATGTGACAAATCATTTAAAGACAAGACAAAGCTTAACAGCCACCAGAAGGTTCACAGTGGAGAGAAGCCATACCAGTGTTCAGTATGTGATAAAGCTTTTTCATGGAAACATGCTTTAGTTTTGCACCAGAGAGTTCACACTGGAGAGAAGCCGTATCAGTGTTCTGAATGTGATAAAGCTTTTATACAGAAGTCCGATCTTATCAATCATCAGAGGAGTCACACTGGAGCGAAACCATTTCCTTGTTCTGAATGTGATAAAGTTTTTGGATTAAAGCAAAGTCTTCTCAAACACCAGAGGATTCACACTGGAGAAAAGCCATATCAGTGTTCTGAATGTGACAAAGCTTTTACACAGAAGTCACACCTTATCACACACCAGTGGATTCACACTGGAGAGAAGCCATATGCGTGTTCTGAATGTGACCATACTTTCACCGTAAAGTCTACTCTTATCGCACACCAGAAGGTTCACACCGGAGAGAAACTGTACCAGTGTTTAGAATGTGGTAAAGCTTTTATACAGAAGTCAAATCTTGTTTCACATCAGAAGATTCACACTGGAGATAAACCATATCAGTGTTCTGAATGTGATAAAGCTTTTTCACAGAGGAAGCACCTTGTAACACACCAGAGGATTCACACTGAAGAGAAGCCATATCAGTGTTCAGAATGTAATAAAGCTTTTACATACAAGTCAACTCTTATTACACACCAGCTAGTTCACATTAGAGAGATGTCATATTAAGGTTCAGAATGTGATTACACATCCGGAAAGCCTTATCACACACAAGAGGAGTCACACTGGAAAGACATTATATTCATGTATTGAATGTGGTAATGCTTTTAAACAGAAGGCAGATCTTAACACACACAACCTAGAAGGTTTACATTGGAGAGAAGCTATATCAGTGTTTGTAATGTGGCAAAGCTTTTACAGTGAAGTAAAACCTTATCAGACACCAGATAATTCACACTGGAGAGAAGCCATTTCAGTGTTCTGAATTTGACAAAGCTTTTAATAGCTAGTGCTGGGTTAATCTATCACCAGGGGATTCACAAACTTCAGTTGCAGAGAGGAAACCCTGGAAAAAGGAGGGCATTAAAGGGGTAGCAGATAAGCTACTATGAAGCAGTCGCAGGTGTCCCATCAGTTTCACAGCGCCAATGTCTTCCCACAAGCTGGGGAATAAGCAAAAACCTAAAATGCTACTCTGCCGAGGCGCCCACGACCGCGTGTAAACATTCCATTATACACCTGAAGTGCCGCTCCACCTTTTCAGGATGACCTGCAAATGAAAAGGCAGCTCGTACCCAAAGAAGCTACAACATTTCTTCCCTCTGTCTCCCTGGAGAACAGTCCAAGATGACGCCGTCAGAACTTGCCCGGCCTTCTCGGGGACCTGCATCTCATGAACGCCAAGCCTGGGCTTGCAGGGAGCCTTAAGTCAGCGATCCTCAGACTTCCACCCCGCTTTCACGGAGCCCGGTAAAGTCCAAGCCTCGGATGACAGTGGAGACCTGCAACAATAAGGTGAGCCCATGTCATTCTATGGAGGACACTAGAAAACTTGCAGAGAATATCAACAACTTCGCTATTACTAATCAGCCCATCTCAGACTCCACACTGAAAGACATGCCAATTTCTCTCCATAGTGCCTTACATGCAGACATGATGGAATGTATGCAAACCTTTAAATCTGACATGGGTGGATGAATGCATCATGTGGAGGAAAACATGGGGGAATTTGTTGCCTCCTACAACTCCTTAGAGCTAAACTGGCAGACCTGGAGGACAGGTCACGCAGGAACAATGTTAAAATTAGTGGATCCCGGAACCCACACACGCAGCTACAACAAAATGCCTGAGACCTCGTGAAAGCTTTCCTGCTCACATTGACTTTATCATGGATAGAACCCGCCATCTCCCCTTCCAGACAACATACTGTACCTAGAGATGTTCTGATGCGGGTACACTTTTTTCATGTGAAAGCACAATTTATAACTGCTTTCTGCAAAAATAAGCAACCACCAGAGAAATACTCCTCAATTCACCTATGTGTGGACCTTTCGCAATACACTATGCAAAGGTGCAAGACTCTCCTGCCAGTGCCAAAGGCACTGCGTAATCACAACATTATATACAGTTGGGGATACCCATCTAAACTAACCATTACCCGAGATGGTGAATCTACAGTAATTACAAACCTAGACCTCAACTTGCTCCATCCATGGGACATACCCCCTCCCTCAACCCCAAATGGAGCACCTCCTCTCAAGCTGAATACCCAGAGCACCTAGCAAGTTGTAACACATGAGAGAACAAAAGACACAATACCTGAATGCCTCGGACACAAATCAACACATGATCTACCTACTCCCTGTAGCACTATGGAGTTCATGGTGCATGAGATCCCCCCCCCCCCCCGAATAATGTGCAGTGATACTGCCATCAGATTCTTGTTGGAATCTACCTTTTTACCAA
>BLSH010343520.1:21929-40614 GCA_018402905.1 Glandirana rugosa
GAAAACAACGGTCACCAAATCTGTAATTACCGACACACAACTCAATAAAACTCCCCTGTCGTTTAAATGTGACAATATGTTCGAAATGTGAGTAATGAAATGTAACATCGTTTCACATTAAAGAAGTCAAAACAGGGTACTTTTCTATATTATTTTATAAATGTTTTTACACTCCCCACATGAGTGAAAACACTCTATGACATATATGGTATGTCTTGGGTAGTGGACACAGGATATGTGTCCAATGAAACAAACGCAAACCTATAACCCGGAAAACCTACATGTTCTAAGACAGAGTCACAATGAGAGATCACTATCGTATAAATTGGTGAACTGTTGACCCGTTGCATGACTGAGTAATTGTCATTCAAAGTGTGAGAGCGCTGAAAGCTGAAAATTGGTCTGGTTGTTAAGGGGGTTTAAGTGCCCAGTTGTCAAGTGGTTAAATATGCTATCACTAGAGAGTAACACTGAGACAGAATCTTGTACATCCAAAAGGCCCAATATCCAAACGCAAACAAAGTAACCTGTGTATAGGACACAGGTGATGGGTTCTGTATGGTATATACAGTATCTCACAAAAGTGAGTACACCCCTCACATTTTTGTAAATATTTTATTATATCTTTTCATGGGACAAAACTGAAGAAATTACACTTTGCTACAATGTAAAGTAATGAGTGTAAAGCTTGTATAACAGTGTAAATTTGCTGTCCCCTCAAAATAACTCAACACACAGCCATTAATGTCTAAACCACTGGCAACAAAAGTGAGTACACCCCTAAGTGAAAATGTCCAAATTGGGCCCTATTAGCCAATTGTCCCTCACCGGTGTCATGTCACTCATAAGTGTTACAAGGTCTCAGGTGTGAATAGGGAGCAGGTGTGTTAAATTTAAAGTTATCACTCTCACTCTCTCATACTGGTCACTGGAAGTTCAACATGGCACCTCATGGCAAAGAACGCGGTTTAGACATTCATGGCTGTGTGTTGAGTTATTTTGAGGAGGCAGCAAATTTACACTGTTATACAATCTGTGCACTCATTATAATAAAGTGTTATTTTTTCAGTGTTGTCACATGAAAAGATATAATAAAATATTTACAAAAATGTGAGGGGTGTTGTCAGTTACCTGGTCGGAGGCTGTCACGTACCTGGTGGTTGAGTCTGGCTTATGCAAGGGCAACCTCTCTTGCAGCCCTGGTTCGAGAACCCCTGGTAGTGCTGATAGGGAGCTCAGGAGCACAGGGGGGCATGAGGGCTGGACAAGTCTCTGATGGCTGGTGTAGGTCCACGGAAACTCGTGCAGGTTGAAGGATAGTGGTGCGGTCCGGGTCGGCAACTGGCTGGCAGCGAAGTACAGAGGGATCAGGCAAACGGGTAGTTGGGTACAGGCTGGGTCGGTAACATGCAGGCGGCTGAAGTACAAAGGGGACAGGCAGAAGAGTGGTCTTAAATAATCCGAGGTCAGGGCAGGCAGACAGCAACAAAGTCCAAAGAATAGCCAGGTCACAGGAACAGGAAGTCTCTCAGAACAAACGCTGGGGGTCACAGGTGCAGGAACGCTGTAGAACGTAGCATTTGCTTCCTGGTGCTGTCCGCTTAAATGGCCGCTGTTGGCGCCATTGCCGGCGCATACGTGTGCAGGAGCGCGCGAACGCACACAGGTGCACGCAAATGCGCAGGGGCATAGGCCTGCCATAGCTCGGGGATGATTCCTTACATTGCCCCCCCAAGGGGCAGCCTTCGAATGCCCAACCAGGCTCGCTTGGCCAGATTGTTTCTCCAGAACGTCTTAACAAGTTCTTGGGCATGTAAATTGTCCTCTGGCTCCCACAAGCTTTCTTCAGGCCCATATCCTCTCCATTTCACCAGGAACTGAGTAATGCCTGCTCTCCTTCTGCAGTCGAGGATAGTTTCCACCTTAAACTCCTCCTCTCCATCCACCAGGACTGGTTCTAGTGGAGCTGTTTTCCACTCCGGGAAAGAATCCTTAGTGACTGGTTTGAGAAGATTCACATGAAATACAGGATGAACCCGGAGTGAAGGAGGAAGATCAAGCTCGTAGGCCACGGTATTGATCTTTCTTTTAATTGGGAGAGGCCGATGTACCTTGGTCCTAATTTCTTGAAGGGGCATGACAGCCTCAAGTTTTTGGTTGCCAACCAGACCCGGTCGCCGGGCTGCAAGTCCAGTTCTCCTCGTCTCCCTCTATCAAATGTCTTTTTGTTGCACTCCTGGGTTTGAGCGAGGGTCTCCTGCAAAAGCTTATTGTTCCTTTCCAAGAATTGGGTAATTTCCTGTGCAGCGGCGACCGCACTTTCAGGTAACAGGTTGGGTAGAAATGTAGGGTGGTAGCCGAGATTCGCCCAGAACGGAGATTGCTTGGTGGCAGAATGGACCGAATTGTTGTAGGCGAACTCGGCTAATGGCAGCAAGGAGACCCAAGCATCCTGGGAGTACGAAGAGTAGCAGCGAAGGTACTGCTCGAGGGTCTGGTTGGTTCTCTCTGTTTGACCATTCGACTGTGGGTGATAAGCCGAAGAAAAGGCTAGTCCAATTCCCAAGGTAGAACACAGGGACCTCCAGAACCAGGATGTGAACTGCACCCCTCTATCAGACACAATGTTGTTGGGAATGCCATGAAGGCGAACAAGTTCTTTGATGAAGACCTTCGCTGTTTTGGTTGCCGAGGGAGTGCCCTTCATCGGAATGTAATGTGCCGTTTTTGTGAGGCGGTCAACCACCGCGAAGATTGTGTTACATCCCGCGGATGGAGGCAACTCAACTATTAAGTCCATAGCGATCTGGGACCAACGGCGCTCAGGAATGGGTAACGGGTTCAACAGACCCCAAGCCTTGTTCCTTTCTGATTGTTTTGGGCACAAGTGGGGCAAGCACGTTTTGCAGTCCTCATTCATGTGGGGCCACCAGAAAGTGCGGGATAGCAACTCTGCTGTCTTGTGGTTGCCAAAATGTCCAGCTAGTTTGTGGTCGCGACAGAGTTCTAGGGTAATTAGACAGAGCTCCTCAGGCACAAAGATCTGTGTACCTGACCACCATACCCCATCCTTAATGGAAAGTACTGTGGAACCAGCTAGAGTCTGCCTGATCCAAGTTAGAAGGTCCTCCTGGACCAGTAGAAAGCTGTGGGCTGGTAAGATGGTGTCTGGGGGGAACGCCTCCCCAGTTTCATGGAACATCCTGGATAATGCGTCTGGCTTGATATTTTTGGACCTGGCGAGGTCTGAGTCTTTTGGCAGTCCTTAGATATTCTATGTTTTTATGGTCCGTAAAGACCAAAACAGGGTGGATTGCTCCTTTCAGAAGATATTGCCACTCTTCCAAGGCAGACTTGATGGCCAACAGTTCTCTGTCCCCAACGTCATAATTTCTCTTGAGCAGAGTAAGCTTCTGAGAGAAGGCGAAGGGGTGTAATAAGGCTTTAGGCCCCTGTCTCTGGGACAAGACCACCCCGACTGCAGTCTCTGAAGCATCCACTTCCAGGATACATGGCCATGTGGAGTCGGGATGTTTCAGAACAGGAGCTATGGTGAACAACTTTTTCAAAGTCTGAAAGACTGATTCTGCTTCAGGGGTCAAATTGGCGAAGCCTACAAAGCGCTGCACTGCTTTTGTGTCTCCTGGCGTTGTCCAGTCAATGATGGCTGAGACCTTCTGGGGGTCCATGGTGGTACCCTTAGTTGAGATATGGAACCACAGGAAGGAGATGTCTGAATATTCTAAGGCGTTTTTCCACCTTGGCGTACAGCCCATGTTGTCGAAGACGGCTGAGTACACACTTAACGTGCCTGCGATGTTCTTCTAGGGAGGGGGAGAAGATGAGGATGTCGTCCAGATAGACCACTACGAACAGATCAAGATAGTCCCAGAAGACATCATTCACTAGATGTTGGAAAGTGTCCGGGGCATTGCAGAGCCCAAAGGGCATGACCAAATACTCAAAATGGCCAAACCGAGTCCGAAAAGCCGTCTTCCATTCATCCCCCTCCCATATACAGACAAAGTTGTAGGCCTCGCGACGGTCCAACTTGGTGAACACAGCTGCAGTGCCAAGTCTCTGAAAGAGTTCTGGAATTAGTGCCAAGGATACCGGTTCTTGACTGTAATTTTATTGAGATCCCGGTAGTCAATGCAGGGCCTGAGGGTATGGTCCTTTTTTTCTACAAAAAAGATTCCGGCTCCTGCAGGGGACGTAGAGGGCCGGATAAAACCCTTTTGCAGGTTTTCCTCAAGGTAGGCTTTGAGAGCCGCCAGCTCCACCTCAGAGAAGTGAAATAGCCTGCCGAAAGGGACTTCGGCCCCGGGTAGCAGGTCAATCGGGCAGTCGTATGACCTGTGTGGAGGAAGAGTATGTGCCCCTTCTTACTGAAGACGTCCAAGAAATTGTGGTAGTCTTCAGGGACATTAAGACGGGTCTCCTGGTCAGGGTCGATGCTGAGAACCCCTTTGGGGCGACTTCAGGCAGTGATTTCGGCAATAGGACAGAAACTGGCTCTCCAGTCAATGTGTGGGCTGTGAATCCGGAGCCATGGAAGCCAGAGGATGACTGGGAAGAGAGGAGAAGCGATGGCGTCTAGTAGCAGGAATTCTGTATGGCCTTTGGCCGTCTGGGCAAACAGGGGAAAAGTCTTGTGAGTTACTGTACCAGACTTTATAATTGATCCATCGGCCAATGGTGGTCCTTATGTCAGAGAGGTATATCCACGAAGCAGCTACAGGCCCCTGAGTCCAGGATGGCCGGAACTTGAATATTCTCTCCGGGGAGCTGTAGGGAGAGGGAGAGGACAAGGTGAGACTTAGCAAAGATAACACTTCCCCCAAGGCTGGGGTTGGACCCTTACTGGCCTTAGCAGGGCAGTTTCTCACCAGGTTTCCTGAACCTCCACAGTATAGGCACAGATTGAGGGTCATGTGTTTCTGTCGTTACTTAGGAGGGAGAGGCGAACGTGGGAGCCCACTTTGCGTTGGCTCAGGGTGGTCTTACGGAGAGACATCAGAAGGGTCAAAGGCAAGCCGCGTCAGTATCAGGAGATCAAGTAGTATCAGGAACACAGGAACATGCAGAGAAAGCTGAAGATCATCCAGCAACTAATTTTCATGATGCTGACTTCAAATAGGGCACTGGGCACCAACATCTGTCACATATTGCGTATGCTTGCACACAAGTTCTCTCGGCCACTCTTGTTCTTCCACGCATGCGCATCGGCACGTCTCTCCGTGCCAATGGAGAATGCCTTTGTGACAGTCTTCCACAGACCATTCTCTGACAGTGCCCCCCCACCCCCAAGAGGCAGCCTCCGGATGCCCAAGCAAGCTTGCTTCTCTGGGTATTTACTCAAGAATTCCCGTACAAGTTTAGGGGCATGTACATGACTCCCTGGTTCCTATGAATTTTCCTCAGGTGCGCATCTATCCCTTCCATTTTATGAGGTATTGGGCTTGCCTACCCCTCCTTCGGCAATCCAGGATAGCCTCTACTTCACATTCTGTCTCCTCATATACCGTGATGGGAGGAGGAGGTGGATCTTCTTGTCCTGTAAAGGGACCGGAAATGGCTGGTTTAAGCAAAGAGATATGAAAGACTGGGTGAATCCTATAAGAGCTTGGCAAGGACAGTTCGAAGGCCACCAGAATAATCGCATTCTTGATTGCAAATGGGCCAATGAATCTTGGACCCAAATTTCGCGAAGGGGAGGACAACTTAAGGTTTGCAGTAGAGAGCCACACTTTGTCGCCAACCTTCAGAACTGGACCCTTTTTCTTCTTCTTGTCATGATATTTCTTATATTCCTCTTGTGCCTTTTGCATAGTCTCCTACAAATTTTGGTAATTCTCCTGGGTGAAAGTTAACCTATCTTGTACGGCAGGTACTGCTGCTTCTGGTACAGTAAAAAAGAAGGGTGGAATCCGTAATTTGCCCAAAATGGAGATTGGTTGAAGCGTGTATGGAGTTGTTGTAAGCAAACTCGGCACAAGGAAGCAAGTTTACCCAGTCATCTTGAGAAAATGTAAAGAAACAACGGAGGTATTGTTCCAAGGTTTGATTTGTTCTCTCTCTCTCTCTCTCTCTGGCCATTACTCTGCCGGTGGTAGGCTGATGACAGACAGACTTCAATGTTCAAAGCCTTGCAGAGAGCCCTCCAGAACCTACAGGTGAATTGCACCTCTTTGTCAGAGACAATGCTGTTGGGCAGGCCGTACAGTCTTACAATTTCTTTGATAAAGGCATGTGCCATATCCATGGCAGAGGGAGTACCCACCAGGGGCAAAAAGTGGGCCATCTATGATACACAATCGACCACTACTAGGATTGTGGAGAACCCTTCAGAGGGGGATAAGCCCACTATAAAGTCCATGGACAGCATTTTCCATGGGTGCTCTGGAACTGGCAATGGTCTTAACATTTTCCAAGCTTGTGTGCGACTTCCCTTATTCATGGTACAGGTGATACAGGAACAAACATAGTCTTTGCAATCCTGCCTCAGGTTATGCCACCAGTAAGAATGTTAAATCAGTTCCGATGTTTCATGAACCCCGAAATGGCCGGCAAGCTGATGATCATGAAAGGTCTTGAGGACCTGGGGTCTAGCTTCCTTGGGCACAAAAATGTTATCTCCGTGCCACAGAAATCCTTCCTGCTTCCTGAGTGTAGAGATCTCCGATTCTGAACACTGAACAGAAGTCTGTTCGAGAGTTGACTTAGGTCAGGTTGGATCAGAAAAAAATTTTGAGGGGACAGGATAGTGCTGGGGGCACAGGTGTCTCTGGAAACATACGTGAGAGTGCACCTGCATTCCCATTCTTGGACCAGTCTGTGGAAATGATCAGGCCAAGAAATTAAATGGTTGTTTTTTCAAAGTCACATTTTTCTGCTTTTGCATAAAGTCCATGTTTCCTTAATGTTAACAAAACATTCTTAAAGTGCATGTAAACCCACCACACAGTATTCTGAACTAATGGCATTGTTGCAAAGCTTTTATATATATAGTAGCCTCCCTAGTGACAACTTACCTTCCGGACACCCCTTTTAGAGCACGGAGCCCCGCAAAACACCAGTTTCAACGGGCGGGTCGAATCTGCGGCGACAGGAGGACGGGGCCGTGATGTCACTAGGCTCCCGCCCACCGTTACCCTCCCCTTGTGCAGGCAGTGTGCATAGGAGACACAGCGCGTTCTGGGCAGAAGCACAGCACGCTCACGGCCCCCTGTGTCTCCTGCTTACAGTGCAGCAGGGAGAACAGTTGCTCACACCAATCTCCGTGCATGACTTTTCAGCAGAGAGCCACGGGAGGGAAAGAAGGAGAAGCGGCTGATTAAAAAGCCTTGCAGGGAGATCAGTGTGAGCGACTATTTTCCCAGCTACACCGATCATCCCCAACTGTCCCTGGTGCCTTCCTCCTTCTCCAGCCCCTGTGGTTTCCCTCCACAACTCCCCTTCTTCTCTAGCCCCCCTCCGTGTCCTCCTCATCCAGCCCGCAGTTTCCTACTCCTCCGCCCCCCATCCCCCGCAGCCAGCTTCTCTCCTCTCCTCTCCTGCTGGCTGTTGGGGTGATCTGTCAGGATGGCGAGTGGAGGAAGGGGCCGGTATATATGTAATTTACAGGCCCCTTCCTTGTCTGAATGGGACATAGAGAGCGTTTGTTACCGACCGCTCCTATGTCCTGTGATAACTGAGCAGAGTAACCTATGTGTCACTCTGCTTCAGTTTATGAATGAATGGGAGCCACTGTCTCCTGTCCATTCATCTTCAATACTGAGA
The DNA here is from genome assembly GCA_018402905.1 of Glandirana rugosa. NCBI lineage: Eukaryota > Metazoa > Chordata > Amphibia > Anura > Ranidae > Glandirana > Glandirana rugosa. The sequence goes on from BLSH010343520.1 coordinate 29,712, forward strand.
AAGGGACTGGGGAATCTGTGTCTTCAGTCCCTTTCTCTGTTCCAAAGGGGAGATGTCAGGGGTCTGTTTAGACCTCTAATATCTCACCAAAGCCCCCCAAGGGGACTGATTAAAAAAAAAACGGCAATTAAAAAAAAAAATTATACAAAAAATAAAATTGTAAAAAAAATAAATAAACACTACTGACACCTCCCCCCACCCTAGCGACATGGTCCAGAGCCCACAACAATTTAAATTGTAAAAAAAAGTACATAAAAATAAAAAAAAATACTGACAACACCATCCTCTGCCCTACTGACACCGTCCACTGCTCTACTGACACCGTCCTCTGCTCTACTGCCACTGTCCTCTGCTCTACTGCCACTGTCCTCTGCTCTACTGCCACCGTCCTCTGCTCTATTGCCACCATCCTCTGCTCTACTGCCACCGTCCTCTGCTTACTGATACTGTCCACTGCCCTACTTACACCGTACACTGCCCTGCTGACACCGTACACTGCTCTACTGACACCATCCACTGCTCTACTGACACCATCCACTGCTCTACTGACTCAATCCACTGCCCTACTGACACTGTCCACTGCCCTACTGACACCATCCACTGCTCTACTGAGACCATTCACTGCCCTACTGACACCATCCACTGCCCTACTGACACTGTCCACTGCTCTGCTAATACCGTCCACTGCTCTATTGATACCGTCCTCTGCCCTACTCACACCGTCCTCTGCCCTACTGACACTGTCCTCTGCCCTACTGACACCATCCACTGCCCTACTGACACCATCCACTGCTCTACTGACACCGTCCTCTGCTCTACTGACACAGTCCACTGCTCTACTGACACCGTCCACTGCTTTACTGACACCGTCCTCTGCCCTACTGACACCGTCCTCTGCCCTACTGACACCATCCACTGCTCTACTGACACCATCCACTGCTCTACTGACACCATCCTCTACTCTACTGACACCGTGCACTGCCCCACTGACACCGTCCACTGCTCTACCGAAACCGTCCTCTGCCCTACTGACACCGTCCTCTGCCTTACTGACACCATCCACTGACCTACTAACACAGTCCACTGCTCTACTGACACCATCTACTGCTCTACTGAGACCATTCACTGCCCTACTGACACCGTCCACTGCCCTACTGACACTGTCCACTGCTCTGCTAATACTGTCCACTGCTCTATTGACACCGTCCTCTGCCCTACTGACACCGTCCTCTGCCCTACTGACACCATCCACTGCCCTACTGACACCATCCACTGCCCTACTGACACCCTCCACTGCTCTACTGACACCGTCCTCTGCTCTACTGACACAGTCCCCTGCTCCACTGACACCGTCCACTGCTTTACTGACACCGTCCTCTGCCCTACTGACACCGTCCTCTGCCCTACTGACACCATCCACTGCTCTACTGACACCATCCACTGCTCTACTGACACCATCCTCTACTCTACTGACACCGTGCACTGCCCCACTGACACCGTCCACTGCTCTACCGAAACCGTCCTCTGCCCTACTGACACCGTCCTCTGCCTTACTGACACCATCCACTGACCTACTAACACAGTCCACTGCTCTACTGACACCATCTACTGCTCTACTGAGACCATTCACTGCCCTACTGACACCGTCCACTGCCCTACTGACACTGTCCACTGCTCTGCTAATACTGTCCACTGCTCTATTGACACCGTCCTCTGCCCTACTGACACCGTCCTCTGCCCTACTGACACCATCCACTGCCCTACTGACACCATCCACTGCCCTACTGACACCCTCCACTGCTCTACTGACACCGTCCTCTGCTCTACTGACACAGTCCCCTGCTCCACTGACACCGTCCACTGCTTTACTGACACCGTCCTCTGCCCTACTGACACCGTCCTCTGCCCTACTGACACCATCCACTGCTCTACTGACACCATCCACTGCTCTACTGACACCATCCTCTACTCTACTGACACCGTGCACTGCCCTACTGACACCGTCCTCTGCCCTACTGACACCGTCCTCTGCCTTACTGACACCATCCACTGACCTACTGACACGGTCCACTGCTCTACTGACACCATCCCCTGCCCAGTATGATGAGGACAAAGGGACACCAGGGACAGAGAGGGATGCATGTCCTTCTCCTCCTCCTGCAGTTCTATCTCCTCCATCCCACATACTACTACTCTAGTTCCATCTCCTCCTTCCCCCATCCTCCTCCAGTCCCATCTCCTCCATCAAATGTCCTCCTCCTCCTGAAGTCCCATCTCCTCCATCCCATGTCCTCCTCCTCCTCCAGTTCCATTTCCTCCATCCCATGTCCTCCTCCTCCTCCTGAAGTCCTATCTCCTCCATCCCATATACTCTGTGACCTTATGTGAGGCAGGATATTCAAGGGGCGATATTTGTCGCCTCACATGCGTTCACTTGGGATGGACTAGGGAGAGTCTGACCCGGGTTTTACCAGCCACCGTGGCAGAACTGGTTCCGGCCCAGAGTTTTTGGTCCCCCCAAATCCCTCTTCAGCTGCTTGAAATAACCAGGAAGAGATCTCAGTTGGTCTCTGGGTTGGGACTCAGTATGCCTACACTGAGAGAGCTATACCTTGAGAGTTGGTTGCTCTAAGGACTGCAAGAGAAAAGGTTTGCATTTGTGTTGTTTGAAGATGTCAGGGACAAGCCCAACATCGTATAGAGAGCTATCCTGCTCTGTATTAGTTTAGCGCCGGACTGCAAGGTTTTGTTTTGCTATTTTGTTTGTTTTATGACTCACAACCTTTTACCAAATAAAACTGTCAACTCGCCAGTTTTTAAGAAAGTTTGCCTTCAAGCTGCCTTCTTCCCAGGAAAGGTGATCTACACAAGCTAATCTCCCACGACTCCTATTCCAGTTCCATCTCCACCATCCCACATCCTCCTCCTCCTCCTCCACCCCATGTCCTTCTCCTCCTTCAGTCCCATCTCCTCCATCCCATATACTCCTACTACAGTTCTATCTCCTCCATCCCACATCCTCCTCTTCCTCCAGTCCCATCTCCTCCATCCCACATGCTCCTACTCTAGTCCCATCTCCTCCATCCCATGTCCTCCTCCTCCTGAAGTCCCATCTCCTCCTCCTGAAGTCCCATCTACTCCATCTCATGTCCTCCTCCTCCTCCTGCATCCTGCAGTCCCATCTCTTCCATCCCATATACTCCTACTCCAGTTCCATCTCCTCCATCCCACATCCCCCTCCTCCTCCTCCAGTCCCATTTCCTCCATCCAAAAACCTCCTCCTTTTCCTTCAGTGCTATCTCTTCCCTCCCACATACTCCTACTTTAGTTCCATCTCCTCCATCCAATGTCCTCCTCCTCCTAAAGTCCCATCTTCTCCATCCCATATCCTCCTCCTCCTGAAGTCCCATCTTCTCCATCCCATGTCCTCCTCCTCCTGCAGTCCCATCTCCTCCATCCCCTATACTCCTACTCCAGTTCCATCTCCTCCATCCCACATCCTCCTCCAGCCCCATGTCCTCTATCCAAAAACCTTCTCCTCCTCCTCCAGTCCCATCTCCTCCATCCCACATACTCCTACTCTAGTTCCATCTCCTCCATCCCACATCCTGCTCCTCCACCAGTCCCATCTCTTCCAACACAGGAGGGAGGAAGTGGGACAGAAAGGGAGCAGTGGGACAGGTGGGGGGAAGTGGGACAGGAGGGGGCACGGAGACAGAAGGGGGGAGTGTCACAGGAGAAGAACAGCGTAAGAGGAGGGGGGCCATGTGACAGGAGGTGGCAGCCGGATGAAAGGGGGGCAGCGGGACAGGTGGGGGACAGTGGAACTGGAGAGGGAAGTGCATGGGAGGATAGTGAGACAGGTGGGGGGCAGAAGAACAGGAGGGGGGAGTGTTATGGGAGGGGGCCAGCGGGACAGGTGGGGGGGCAATGTCACAGGTGGGTGGGGTAATACCACACGTGGGGGGTAATGTCACGTCACAGGTGGGGGGATAATGTCACAGATGGAGGGGCAATGTCACAGTTGGGGGGTAATGTCACAGGTGGGGAGGTAATGTTACAGGTGGGGGACAGCGGGATAGGTCTCCACATATCTGCATTCTTTGTGTAATAGAGATGTACATTACACAGGAGCAGTGCGGCGATCGGAAGATGTAATCGGGTTTGAGACGGTATGGGCCCTTTCACATGGGTTTCAGGTTCTCTTGTCTGTTTTTCAGGCGGACCTGAACGGACGCTCATGCAGCTCTATGTAGCGGCGGATGTTAGCGTAGACATGTCCGCTGACATCCACCGCTCTCCAGTCCGATCCTGTCCGTGATATACAGATGGATGGAAACCTATTTTCCATCCGTCTGTAGAATCAGATCGGATGAAAACGGACAGGCGGTTTGTTTTCATCCGATCTCCATAGAGACAGTTCCATCTCCACACAGAGAGCAGAGACGGAACTATCATCCGTCGGTTGATCCCCGCTGACCAAAAAGAACCCTTTACATGGAAAGCCCATGTAAAAGGGCCCTATGTCACGCAGGCGCAATGCAGTGATTGGAATATCTGATGGGTTTCATTTACTCTGTCCTGCGCATGCGCGAAGATCGGATGGAAGTTTTTTGTTCATGTTCGGTGCACGTGACAGAAATTGACAGAACACAGTTGTTCTGTCACTTTTGCCAGTTTGTCGAAAAACTCCAATTACGTCATTTCAATCTGTACTGAGCCTTGCCCTCAATCAATGTGTATGACAGCGATCGACTGGGAGCTTTACCCTCAATCAATGTGTATGACTGCAATCGACTGCAAGCAATACCCTCAATCAATATGTATGACAGCAATCGACTGCAAGCAATATCCTCAATCAATGTGTACGACAGCGGTCGACTGTGAGCAATATCCTCAATGTGTATGACAGCGATCAACTGTGAGCAATATCCTAAATCCATGTGTATGACAGCGATCGACTGCGAGCAATATCATCAATCGATGTGTATGACAGCAATCGCTTGCAAGAAATATCTTCAATGAATGTGTATGACATCGATCGATTACGAGCAATATAATCAATGTGTATGACAGCGATCGACTGCGAGCAATATCCTCAATACATGTGTATGATAGCGATTGACTGCAAGCAATATCCTCAATACATGTGTATGACAGGGATCGACTGTGAGAAATATCCTAAATCCATATGTATGACAGCGATCGACTGCGAGCAATATCCTAAATCCATGTGTATGACAGCGATCGACTGCGAGCAATACCCTCAATGCATGTGTATGACAGCAATTGACTGCGAGCAATATCCTAAATCAATGTGTATGACAGCGACCGACTGCGAGCAATACCCTCAATCTAAATTACAAGATGGGTATGTGATCAGCTTGTCCTATTATAAGGCAGTCAATCAGATAAAGCATCTGTAATTGTATTGCATTTATTTTTAGAACTATGGGAACACCAATCCACACATTGTTCCCTAGATGTTCTATCTTGTAGAATAAAACATATATATATATATATGTATATAGATGGTAAACTGTTCCATCTCCTGTATGTACACTGCGCGTCGATAGGAGATTCTGACTAGTTTCAGTGAGTCTCTATGTGGCGCATGCACACTGAGTTGATTGGAATTTTTGATAGGTTTTATTTTTGTGTGTGCTGCGCAGATGCGGACATTTGACGGGGTTTATGTTTGTGTCGGGTGTAATACAGATGCACGAGCGCATGCAGAGCGAAAATTCAAAACAAACGGCAGAATGTAAAAGATAGTAGGACAAACCCCAAAAAAATTCTTCAAATATATTAATAGTAAAAAGGTCAGGTCTGAGCATGTAGGCCCTTTACAATATAATCTAGAGTGCGTGACTGGGGACAAAGAGAATGCAAACTTATTAAGTAGATTCTTCAGCTCTGTGTATACAAAGGAGCATGTGGGAGCTAATGTTCATAATGGGGGTGGTAGTGACACAGCCCCAAATGATCCACAATGACTCAAAAGTGAAATGGTCCAGAAGTATTTAGACAGAATAAAGGTAGATAAAGCACCTGGACCAGATGACATTCATACACAGATCCTAAAGGAATTGAGCTCTGTCATTTCAAAGCCATTGTATCTAATTTTTAGGGACTCCTTAATGACTGGAATAGTACCACTGGATTGGCGTAGGGCCAATGTGGTGCCCATATTTAAAAAGGGATCAAAGTCTTTACCAAGTAACTATAAACCTGTTCGTTTAACTTCTATAGTTGGGAAGATCCTGGAGAGTTTAATAAAAGACCACATAGATGAGTTCTTGTTGGAAAAAAATGTTTTAAGCAACAGACAGCATGGATTCATGAAAGACAGAAGTTGTCAAACAAACCTGATTTCTTTTAATGAGGAGGTAAGTAAAACCTTGGACAGAGGGGCGGCTGTGGACGTGGAATACTTGGATTTTGCAAAAGTGTTTGACACCGTTCCCCACACATGGCTAATGTGTAAGGTAGAGTCTAAAGGCTTGGAAAGATCAGTTTGTAAATGGCTAAAACTGGCTAAAAGTCTGAATTCAGAGAGTAGTGGTTAATGATTCTTACTCTGATTGGTCTAAGGTTATCAGTGGTGTACCCCAAGGTTCAGTGTTGGGACCCTTACTTTTCAATATATTTATAAATGATATAGGGTCTGGGATTAAAAGTACCATTTCAGTGTTTGCAGATGACACCAAGCTGTGCAGTGGAATAACGTCCTTACAGGATGTCTCCAACTTACAAGCAGACCTCAATGCACTGTCTAATTGGGCGACTATGTGGCAAATGAGGTTTAGTATTGATAAATGTAAACTTATGCATTTGGGGGCTAAGAATATGCATGCATCATTCATACTATTTCTTCTCATTCAACGGATCCCACTTCCTCCAGGTGCAGCGATGAGGACATGTTGTGCCCCATCCTACGCCAATCTGTACCTGGGGGAGTGGGAAAGGACATTCCTGCCGAGTGAAGACCTGAGCCAGTTCACCAGTTGCATTCTGGTCTGGCTCAGGTATATAGACAATATTTTTATCATATGGGGAGGAACTAGGGACCTCCTTGATCAATGCCTAGTGGCCAAGAACAACAATGACCTCTATCTTAGATTCACTATGGTAGCAAATGAGATGAGATTAACATTTCTAGATGTGGTCATTTATAAGGGTAAGGAGATTGGAAAGTACCTTATTTCGAAAAGAGACAGCGGGGAATCAAATCCTCCATGCTACGAGTTCCCACTCTGAAAATCTGGTGAGATCAATACCGTATGTACAGTATTTGCGACTTCGCCGCAACTGTTCTACCGAACAATCCTTTCAGGAAGAATCAAACAAACTGAAAACAAGACTCCTGCAGAGAGGATACTCCAACTCTACCCTCAAAAAGGCTTTTAAACGGGCGAGGGCCAAAACCAGACAGGAATTACTGTTTGGGGAGAGTCAAACAAGTAAAAGGGGGCCCCAATCCAATCCCAGTAGGATAACTATCACTTATACAAAACAACATCAGACTATTCGACAGATCCTCACTAAACACTGGCAAATTTTAAAAACTGACCCCAACCTTAGACCCTTCCTTTCAGATAATCCCCAAATCACCTTTCGGAAGTCTAGATCCTTAAGAGACAGTTTGACGCAGAGTGAGTATAAGGGTGAGAGGAGGGGGGACCCGTGTACATGCAGGAAAACCTTTATGTGTGGGGGCTGCAGGTGCTGTCTTTTCATGAACACAGATACTAGGATGAAATTACCAAATGGTCAAATTTTTAAGCCCCACCACTTTGCAAATTGCAAAACCTCAGGGGTGGTATACCTCTTGACCTGTTCATGTGGGGGGTTTTATATTGGAAAGACAATTTGGGAATTTTACAAAAGACCAGCACGTCATATCTCGAGCATGCACAATAGGAACCCTGACCTACCCCTGGGATGCCATGTGAGAGATGTCCATGGGGGTATTTTTCCCAAAATCAGTTTCGCTATACTGGATAGAGTACATCCTAATCATAGGGGTGGTGATTTGGATAAATCCCTCCTGCAGAAGGAAACCCGCTGGATTGTGTCTCTGAGGGCGACCAATCCACCAGGTCTAAACAGTTCGGTCAGTTTTTGCCCCTTTTTCACCTCAGGAGGTTGGGAAGGACACGGTTAATGTTGACCAATTGTACATTATTTTTCATTTCTCCTCCACGTTTTCCTATTTTCTATGTTTTGTCTTTTTATTTTTTATTTTTAATTATTATTTTTTTTTTATATAATATTTTTTTTTTATTCATATACTACATTTATTTATTTTACCTCCATGTTCTCCTTTTTCCCTTTGTGTAGGGACAGATCGAGTGGGTAAGCCATGATGGCCCCCCTCCTTTTTTGCCCAATAGGATGTCCATGTCCCCAATCAGGACACGCTGTGTGCGATGGCCCTGTGAGCCGGGGGGGACCTGGGTCGTGCCCTGGCCATTTGGTGCAGGGTGCGACCGGTCTTTCCAGGCTCTGTGGTGCCCTCAGTCTCGCCCGCACACACGCACAATTTCCCCACCCATGTGGGCGGGAACTAAGGATGCTTCGGACAGATCAGGGCCCGATGTGTGGCGCGGATGGGTGACACCATCGAGCAGGACGATAATAGACCGGCATGGTGCATGCGCCGGCGTCCATGCTGGCTATTTAATGTCCTGATCTGGGAGCATACTGACTGGACCAGCACTGCGTTTGTGGAGACAGGAAAGGTTGGAGACGGAGGTATGTGTATCCCAGGAGTGCTTTGACTTATATTCAAGGGAGTGCGATTGTGGTTTTGGGATAGTGGCTTTCATGTAATGTTTGATCTGAAATATGTGGCAGTTCTTGGGGAGGGCAGTTTTGGGGATGCACCCAAACCGCTGGGGTTCTACAATGCCTTTGTGATGTCCCTTTTTGGTTTCCCTTCTCTCTTGTAACTCACTTTGCCGTTTGCTGTTTATAGGCATCTCCCAATCAGTACACAAGGGCAGATCCCATCGTCCGTTTTTGGGGACGTTGTCCTTGTGGACCGAAGTGTTGAAATATTACAACGCATGTCTCAAAGCAAAATGCTCTGATAAGAAGAAGTGGGAAAATAGTGGTGCCTCCCTCCTCTATTCCTCGCCCTCACCACACTTGCACAAGTTGGCGGGAACGCATACCTCTGAATATATGATCCTAAGTATATGGCAAGGTAAGTATAGACACTTATTCTGGGTCTGTCTCTGGCTCTCCCCTTGTCCTGTCGGGGGTTTTTCCCAGTATCCATCTGGTCTGAAGTTACTGGACTCTGACCCAGCACAAGCCAATTTAAGGCTCCTTGTGGTGATTCTATGTAAATGGTGAGACAATCCTTTCAGGGGTGCACAGAGTAACGGGCCTTTTTCTTCCCTGTTTTTTGTCCCTTCTTTTTATTATAAAGGGTATCAGTACATATCAGTACATATCTAGACTGGAACCCAAACTATTCTTGCAACAACATTTTGACTTCTGCTTGTTTTTCGAGGTTATCTTTTGCTGTACACATTGACTGTGAAGACCTCTCAAGTGTCACCACTAGGTAGGTATGATTTATACACTGTTCAATGGAGTAAATACCTACTTTTACAAAAGGGCAAGAAACAGATAGATATATACACACTAGGCTTCTGCTCCCCCCTTTTCCCTCCCCCTTTTTTTTTTTTTTCCTTTCTCCTCCCATACCGCTTCACAGCACTTCCGATATGTCGGGCTCCTATGTTTACCATGATGTACTTGTTATTTTTCTCTTTCCCTTTGCTTTAGATAAAGCGCGTCTAGGTACACGAGTACATTCTGCACTAAGCCTCTGACGAAAAACTTGAACCTGAAACGCGTCGGCCTCTTCTCCTTTTGCGTAGGACTGCAGAATGGTGTAAAGAACACATACTCAGATTCGTGTGGGCCGACTGGCTGAAATAGTTTCATGGTTTTTTTTTTTTGTTTTTTTTTTTTTAAATTTGAATTTTTATTAAGTTTCAAAACATACATGAATAAATGGTACAACTTTAAGGCATAGTCTGTACTAAAAAAAATCATTATCATTATTTCCATACAGAAAGAAAAATTACTTAGTTGCCAAAGTACGACCATGTTTACCATGTTTACCATGGCAGAAGGACTCACGTCGTGGAACATCTTATGCTGAAAATCTCTTGTGGTTGGCGTTTGGCCTACTATGCCTCCAGACCAACCCTTCACCCCTTAGGGAACAAACTGTGAAGGGATGGGGGCATTTCTCTCAAGTCTAGATTTCTCGATTTAAAATTAGGCTTCTGATATTCCACAGCGTGATTCCATTGGTTCCTTGCAGAATACTGGAACGATACAACCTATAAATGAGGGTTGTACAACAAACAACTGAGGAAGGGGATACTATTCTACGGGGAATAACACTGCTGATAATTTGTTTGATGCAGGTGTATGTTAGTCACTCTAATATGCTGTAGAATTCAAAAGATAATATTTAACTTGTACTTTCTTATCCATAATTCCCAACGACATTTAAAGAGTGGCAGTGTGCCCTGCGATCGGGCTAGTATATGCTCATATGTGCAGTTTATGGTCACTAAGTCGATCACCTCTTTTGTTGAAGGCGCTGTATTCTTTTTCCAAAATTTCATTAGTGTCAGTCTTGCAGATAATAAGATATGCATTACTATGGTTCTGCTGTCAACAGGGAAGTTATCAATGTGGATACCTAGAAGTGCCAGTTCCGGGGAAGGTCGGCTGATGATACCCGTGATTTCTGATATAAGTTGGAATATGGCTTTCCAAAAACTAGTGATAGACTTGCATTGCCAGACAATGGGGGTCATTTACTATAGCGCTCCCGCAAAATAGCGGCAAAATTGCCGCAAAATAGCGG
>BLSH010343523.1:33848-50204 GCA_018402905.1 Glandirana rugosa
ATTCCTTCTTACCCGTTTCTATGGAGTTTGGGGATCTAAAGTTTGGGCACCCCAGGTAAAAATTTGTATAAATATGCATAAAGAAGCCAAGGAATGATGGAAAAATCTCCAAAAGGCATCAAATTACAGATTAGACATTCTTATATCATGTCAACAAAAGTTAGATTTTATTTCCATCATTTACACTTTCAAAATAACAGAAAACAAAAAAATGGCATCTGCAAAAGTTTGGGCACCCTGCAGAGTTAATATCTTGTACTGCCCCCTTTGGCAAGTATCACAGCTTGTAAACGCTTTTTGTAGCCAGCCAAGAGTCTTTCAATTCTTGTTTGAGGTATCTTTGCCCATTCTTCCTTACAAAAGTTCCAGTTCTTTGAGATTTCTGGGCTGTCTGTCACGCACTGCTCTTTTAAGGTCTATCCATAGATTTTCAATTATGTTGAGGTCAAGAGATTGTGAAGGCCATGACAAAACCTTCAGTTTACGCCTCTTCATGTAATCCCCCGTGGATTTCGAGGTGTGTTTAGGATCATTATCCATTTGTAGAAGCCACCCTCTCTTTAACTTCAGCTTTTTCACAGATGGCATCAAGTTACCATCCAAAATTTGCTGAAATTTTATTGAATCCATTTTTCCTTATACTCGTGAGAGGTTCCCTGTGCCACTGGCTGCAATACAACCCCAAAGCATGATTGATCCACCCCCATGCTTAACAGTTGGACAGAGGTTCTTTTCATTAAATTCTGTGCCCCTTCTTCTCCAAACCTTTGCTCATTCCGGCCAGAAAGTCCAATTTTAACCTCATCGATCCACAGAACTTGTTTCCAAAATGCATCAGGCTTGTCTATATGTTCATTTGCACAGTTCAAACGCTGATTTTTGTGGTGAGGACGTAGAAGAGGTTTTCTTCTGATGACTCTTCCATGAAGACCATATTTGTACAAGTATCTCTTTATAGTGGAATAGTGGAGCACAACTCCAGTGTCTGCCAGATCTTTCTGGAGGGATCGTGCAGTCAAACGTGGGTTTTGAATTGTTTTTCTCACAATCCTGCGAGCTGTTCTGTCTGACATTTTTCTTGGTCTTCCAGATCTTGGCTTTAACTTCCACTGTTCCTGATGACTGCCATTTCTTGATTACATTCCGAACAGAGGATATTGACATCTAAAAACGCTTTGCTATCTTCTTATAGCCTTCTCCAGCTTTGTGAGCGTCAACTATTTTCAGTTTCAGGTTTCTAGACAACTGCTTAGAAGATCCCATGGTGCTGATTGTTGGGGCAAAGTCAGATGAGTCTGGGCATTTAAACCTTTGAGATTGACATCACCTGGTCTTCCCAGACGATGATTGAGAACAATCCATGGCACTGGCAGGTCTCAGCCTTGCAAAGGGGGCAGTGCATGCTATAAATTCTGCAGGGTGCCCAAACTTTTGAAGACGCCATTTTTTTGTTTTTCTGTAATTTTGAAAGTGTAAATGATGGAAATAAAATCTAACTTTTGTTGACATATTATAAGAATGTCTAATCTGTAATTTGATGCCTTTTGGAGATTTTGCCATCCTTCCTTGGCTTCTTTATGAACATTAATACAAATTTTGACCTGGGGTGCCCAAACTTTCGATCCCCACTGCATATATATATATTTATACATTATGGAAAGTAATGTGTTATGAAGTTTTGTTATGAATTGAGTTGCAGAAAAAGTAAGGAAAATGTAAAGTATCTGGAGTAGATGATTTGCAAAATGGATCAAACTTTGCCAACTTGCTGAAGCATTTGAGAGTTCAGGCGTATCAGGGTTTGTCCATGAGGAGCTAAATTTTGCAGAAGAGTATAGGAGTGCACACAGGCTGTGCCAGGTGTGCCTGGGCATACCCTAATTACCCTGTGTGGCACGGATTCCCCCTGTTTGGACCCCTGATATTTCACCAAAGCCACCTAGTGAGGCCTTCTAAAAAAAATTGTAAAAAAAATATTTAAAAAAATAAAATTGTAAAAAATAAAATAATAAAAACAAACACTACTGACACCATTCACTGCCCTACTGACACCAATTTCTGCCCCAACGACACCCTCCACTACTCTACTGATACTGTCAGTATATCTACACATGCACACACACATGTGAGTTTGAGCTTTGGGGTGCACACCTATGCAGAGGTTTAGTTGTTATGGGTTAAGAGTTTTCTTAGGTTGCGAAGAGGCACAAAGATTTGCCAAGTGGTTATACAGTATATGATGGTGCCTGAAGGTTAATTTTTTTTAAAACAAATATGTAATTCTTCAGGAGTGCGAAGTTGGAAGAATGCGCCATTGTAGGAAAAGCAAAGTAAAGGGAAAGCCCCAATGATACAGTGCCTTGAAAAAGTATTCATACCCCTTGAAATTTTCCACATTTTGTCATGTTACAACCAAAAAATGTAAATGTATTTTATTGGGATTTTATGTGATAGACCGACACAAAGTGGCACATAATTGTGAAGTGGATGGAAAATGATAAATGGTTTTCAACATTTTTTACAAATAAATATCTGAAAAGTGTGGGGTGCATTTGTATTCAGCCCCCTTTACTCTGACACGCCTAACTAAAATCTAGTGGAACCAATTGCCTTCAGAAGTCACCTAATTAGTAAATAGAGTCCACCTGTGTGTAATTTAATCTCAGTATGAATACAGATGTTCTGTGAAGCCCTTAGAGGTTTGTTAGAGAACCTTTGTGAACAAACAGCATCATGAAGGCCAAGGAAAACACCAGACAAGTCAGGGATAAAGTTGTGGAGAAGTTTAAAGCAGGGTTAGGTTATAAAAAAATATTCCAAGCTTTGAACATCTCATGGAGCTCTGTTCGATCCATCATCTGAAAATGGAAAGAGTATGGCACAACTGCAGACCTACCAAGACATGGTCGTCCACCTAAACTGACCAGCCGGGCAAGGAGAGCATTCATCAGAGAAGCAGCCAAGAGATCCATGGTAACTCTGGAGGAGCTGCAGAGATCCACAGCTCAGGTGGGAGAATCTGTCCACAGGACAACTATTAGTAATGCACTCCACAAATCTGCCCTTTATGGAGAGTGGCAAGAAGAAAGCCATTGTTGACAGAAAGCCATAAGAAGTCCCGTTTGCAGTTTGTGAGAAGCCATGTGGGGGACGCAGCAAACATGTGGAAGAAGATGCTCTGGTCAGATGAGACCAATTCAACTTTTTGGCCTAAAAGCAAAATACTATGTGTGGCAGAAAACTAACACTGCACATCACCCTGAATACACCATCCACACTGTGAAACATGGTGGTGGCAGCATCATGTTGTGGGGATGCTTTTCCTCAGCAGGGACAGGGAAGCTGGTCAGAGTTGATGGGAAGATGGATGGAGACAAATACAGGGCAATCTTAGAATAAAACCTGTTAGAGTCTGCAAAAGACTTGAGACTGGGTCAGAGGTTCACCATCCAGCAGGACAACGACTCTAAACATACAGCCAGAGCTACAATGGAATGGTTTAGATCAAAGCACATTCATGTGTTAGAATGGTCCAGTCACAGTCCAGACCTAAATCCCATTGAGAATCTGTGGCAAGACATGAAAATTGCTGTCCACAGACACTCTCCATCCAATCTGACAGAACTTGGGGTATTTTGCGAAGAAGAATGGGCAAAAATGTCCTCTCTAGATGTGCAAAGCTGGTAGAGACTTCCCCAAAAAGACTTGCAGCTGTAATTGCAGGGAAAGGTGGTTCTACAAAGTATTGACTCAGGGGGGTGCCATACAAATGCACCCCACACTTTTCACAGATTTGTAAAAAAAAAGTGAAAACCATTTATCATTTTCCTTCCACTTCACAATTATGAGTCACTTTGTGTCGGTCTATCACATAAAATCCCAATAAAATACATTTACGTTTTTGATTGTAACATGACAAAATGTGGAAAATTTCAAGGGGTATGAATACTTTTTCAAGGCACTGTACATAATTCCCGCAGCTCAGAGAATAGAAAGATAAGGATGCAGAGATTGCTGTTTCATAATAGTGGAGTGTGCTAAGTCAGCATAAAGGCTATAAGAATGCCCTTGAAAAGATAAATGAGGGGATTACCTCGCAGCGCAGAGAAGATGGCCATGTGTACGGAAAAAAAATGTGATTTAACAATAATTTCCCAAGGCTGACTATCTGGTTTGCGGTGGTTGAGGGTTCTAGAACCTTGGTCAATTTCAAGCCTGCTGACTGATAGATATTGTGTGAAATTCCTGAAAGAGGATAATGACCGAGCCGTGGAGATCAGTAATATGTTCTAGAAGTCCACAGATACGAAAATTACTCTGGTGAGATCGGTTTTCCTGATCCTCTGGTTCAGTGGTGGTGAACCTCAGCACCCCCAGATGTTTGGAACTACATTTCCCATGATGATCATGTACTCTGCAGTGTAGTTGAGCATCATTGGAAATGTAGCTCCAGGGCTGGCCCTACCATGGGTCTCAGTGGGTGCATTGGACCAGGCAGCACTTTGAGAGGGGCAGCAAATTGAACCACGACCGCTTCTCCTTCTCTTCTATTTACCCAGCAAATTGGCAACCAATATTTTTTTCCCAGTAGTTGTGTGTCATGATGACAACTGCCCCCAGGCTGCTCTGCCTGCCCCTATACTACCCTAGCCCATCCCTATACTGATCTAGCCTGTCCCTATACTACCCTAGCCTGTCTATATACTACTCTAGCCCATCCCTATACTGCCCTAGCCTGTCCATATACTACCCTAGCCTGTCTATATAGTACCCTAGCCCATCCCTATACTGCCCTGGCCTGTATATATACTACCCTAGCCCATCCCTATACTGCCCTAGCCTGTCTATATACTGCCCTAGCCCATGCCTATACTACCCTAGTCCATCCCTATACTGCCCTAGCCTGTCTATATACTACCCTAGCCTGTCCATATACTGCCCTAGCCTGTCTATATACTACACTAGCCTGTCTATATACTACCCTAGCCTGTCCATATACTACCCTAGCCCATCCCTATACTGCCCTAGCCTGTCTATATACTACCCTAGCATGTCTATATACTGCCCTAGCCCATCCCTATACTGCCCTAGCCTGTCCATATACTGCCCTAGCCTGTCCATATACTGCCCTAGCCGCTCCTTGGAATTGAAGAGAATGGTAGGTCATATAATTTTGCATACAGACAAGGTGCTGTTGCATGTAAATCTGACTTCCTGATAAATTTAATTTTAGTTTTAATTATCATGATATAAAATAATGGATGTGGGGCCTTTTGGCTGGCGTGATTTATTTTTTTGGGGGGGTGGGGGCAGCATTTCATTCTTGGACCCAGGCAGCACAATGTCTTGGGCCGGCCCTGTGTAGCTCCAAAACATCCGGGGTACCAAGGTTCATTATCAATGCTGTAATTGATCTTTAAGTGCATCCATGCTTCCCTCTAAAGAGGCTGTTCTATGGCCTAGTTATTGGATATCATTACATAGTTCTGTCATGATGGTAGCAGATGTGATTGCCAGCTCCTCTCTGATAATGTCCCAGACATGTGAAGGTAAAGGTTTATCAGCATTTACATTAGTGCCAGAGCAAGGAGAGTTTGTGTTTTGTGCTGAGTTGCCCTGTTTACCTGGAGAGACTGTTTGTGTGAGGCCGGGCATCATTTTGTCTGATGGGCAGGATGAGGCTGAAGAATAGGATCAGTATTTGTTCTTATCCTATCCTACCAATTTATACCTCAGAGGTACAGGAGATAGCAGGGATGGAAGCTGGGTGAGAGGATGAAGACAGCTTGCTAACAAACGGTGAGTGTGGAGCCGTATTAGAATGCTTCCGTCCTCAGCCGCTGCGCACATGCTCCCCCCTGTTTATTGTTCTTTACCTCTACTGTTACATCAATATCCATACCACTGAACTTTAATCTTTATCTGGCCTCTCCCATATCAGTGTTCCGATGAGCTTATGGTTTCTTATAACTTGCTCACTGAGTACAGGGACATCCACTCCAATAAGCACACCAATGTCTTCATGGACCCCAATGTAGCCGGCACAAGACCACATTTAGAGACTGTGTATAGTTTACCTATTACTGAGTGCAATTTTCAGCACATTACCAATTCTCTCTTACAAAGGCCTAGGCTTAGCTCGCTAATTACAAGTGTGCAGCAATATATTGCATGTTTGTTTCTGTATTTAGATATTCTACACATGGATATTTGGATATATATTTGTCACTTCTGCTAGACAAAATGATTCAGGAGGTGCTGGTGGAAAAAAAATACATATTGTATTATGGAACTAGGAGAAGTACACTATATTACCAATAGTATTGGGACGCCTGCCTTTACATGCACATGAACTTTAATGGCATCCCAGTCTTAGTCCGTAGGGTTCAATATTGAGTTGGCCCACCCTTTGCAGCTATAACAGCTTCAACTCTTCTGGGAAGGCTGTCCACAAAGTTTAGGAGTGTCTATGGGAATGTTTGACCATTCTTCCAGAAGAAGGGGGAAACTCTTAGGCCCCTTTCACACTTAGGTGACTTGTCCTGCGACTTGGGACTGCAAAGTCACATGACAAGTCGTTCCCCATTATTTCCAATGAGTACCGTTCATATCTGTACAACTTTGAAGACGTGCCAACTTCAAAGTAGTCCCTGCATTACTTTGGCCCAACTTTGATGCAACTTGAGGTCCATAGACTTCAAAGTTAAACCCTCAAAGTTACATGCAAAGCGCACCTGAATAATATAGATGCGATTCCTGTACGAGTTTGTAATGTTTTCATTGTGCCAAAGTTGCAACAAAGTCAGACCAAAGTTGTACTGATCCGAAATTGTGGTAAAATCGCATCGCACAAGTGTGAAAGGGGCCTTAGGGCCAGTTCACACTACATGCAGTCCAGTGCGTTTTTTTCTGCACCTAAAATGCATGGAAAGTAGGACATATGGTCTCTAATGGCATAGTTCACATTAGTTCCAGAGCATTCCAGTTCCAGAAAAAAAAAGAACATGCTGTATTTTCCCTGCACTGGACTCTACTGGAACACAGTAAAACTCATCAAAAACACACCGGACCCCAGTACAGTGAAAAAAAAACAGGAAAAAAGCACCTGGAATGCACCCAGAAATGCATCAAAAACGCCAACAAATGTGTCAAAAACGCATTAAAAACACGCATGCTGAAACACAACCGGAACAGATCTGAAGTGTGTTTTTGTGGTGGATCCTTTTATTGTGCTGGATCACACCACAAAAACACACTCCAGATCTGTTCCGGATGCGTTTCTGCATGCGTGTTTTTAATGGGTTTTTGGTGTGTTTCTGGATGCATTCCAGATGCTTTTTTTCTTCTTTTTTCTTGTTATTTTTTTCACTGTACTGGGGTCTGGTGCATTTTTGATGCGTCCAGTGCATTCCGGTGCATTTTTAAAGCGTTTTACTGCATTCCAGTACAGTCCAGTGCAGGAAAAATGCAGCATGTTCTACTTTTTGTCTGGAACCAGAACACCCTGGTACTGACCGCACTGGTGTGAACTGTGCCTTTGGAAACCATATAACCTAAAAAAAACGCACTGGACTGCATGTGGTGTGAATTGGACCTTAAACACCATACCTCTCAACTGTCACGGATTCTGCAGGACAGACCCGCATCTTGAGATCTGACCCACAGTCCCGCTCAGCTGAGCAGTTTCCCGCATTGCCTCCACTGCCGCTCATTTATCTCCTGCGCACTGTTCTTCTGCACATCAGATACAAGTCAGGAGAAATGACAGCGGTTTGTTTCTTGCTATCTTTTCCACTTTTTGCCCCACATCTCAATCCCTGTAGCCGATCTCATGCCAGCCAGAAGTGGAACCCTCCGATCCAGCCATACAATACAGCCCTGCCTCCACATTTGTCTGTCAGTATCACACCCCGTCCCCGGTCATTTTCAATTTTGAGCGCCAACATCCACTGCCCGACTTGCAGGTTCTCTGATATGTGACAGGTGGGTGATCACTCTGCTCTAGGCTTGCACATCATCCCTTTAATCCAGGACACATATGAATTACACAGGTTGTTCTGTGGCTGATTAAGGTGGTAATTAAACTCACTTGGTGCCTCATCTGCATTAAATTAGCCTCAGAACAACCTGTGTGATTCATATGTGTCCTGGATTAAAGGGATGATGTGTAGAGTTGAGCGGACACCTGGATGTTCGGGTTCGGCCAAACTTCGCGAAAAAGTTTGAGTTCGGCCCCAAACTTGACCCCGAACCCCATTGAAGTCAATGGTGCCCCGAACTTTTGGGCACTAAAATGCCTCTAAAAAAGTCCTGGAAAGGGCTAGAGGGCTACAAAAGGAAGCTAAATGGGGGGTAAGAGTAGGACAAATGTGGATAGGGAAATAACTTAAAATCACATTAAAAAAAAAAAAAAAAGTGGAGGAGGAGGTGTATGTGGAGTAGGAGGTAGGGGGTTGAGGAGGCGGTGACCGTGGCGGTGTAGGTGGAAGTGGCGGTGGCAGTGGAGGAGGAGGAGGAGGTAGCCAACACTGTTTTTTGTTTGTTTGTTTTTTTTTTTCCTAATTGGTGGCTGTGTGAGTCCGGTCTAAATGTTTATTCTGCACAAGGTACAGACAAGTCTTGTGGGATACATGCCTGATTCATTTTAATAAAGGTTAGCTTGTCCACGTTGGCTGTGGACAGGCGGCTGCGCTTGTCTGTGATAACGCCCCCTGCCGTGCTAAACACTCATTCAGACATTACACAGGCTGCAGGGCAGGCCAGCACCTCCAAGGCATAAAGGGCAAGCTCAGGCCATGTGGCCAATTTGGAGACCCAGAAGTTGAATGGGGCAGACCCATCAGGCAGTACGTGTAGGCGTGTGCACACATACTCTTCCACCATGTTGCTGAAATGCTGCCTCCTGCTAAGATGTTGCCTATCAGCTGGTGGTGCTGTTTGTTGTGGCGTGCTGCTAACAAAGCTTTTCCACATTTCGGCCATGCTAACCCTGCCTTCTGAGGTGCTGGCGGTGCCACAGCTGCATTGGCGACCTCTTCCTCCTCCTCTGCCTTCGCCTTGTGCTTCCACTATCCCTCACACCAGCAGCAGGAACCTCTCCCTACACCAGTATGAGACGATGTGACATGCAGCACTACATGACTCCAGCTCTTATAGAGGCTGGGTCACATGATGCACTGGCCAATCACAGCCACGCCATTAGTAGGCATGGCTGTGATGGCTTCTAAGGGCAAACAAGTGAAACGCTTGTTGATTGGCTGCCCTGCATCTATTCAAAAGGTGCGAAAAATTATCTGAACTCCGAACCCAGACTTTTCTCAAATGTCCGGGTTCGGGACTTGGACACCCTGAAGTCCGGCACGAACCCAAACTTTACAGTTCGGGTTCGCTCAACTCTAATGATGTGGCAACCCTACTTTACTCCCTCTGCACCTACACACCATCTCCTCTCAGTCCAGCTCATCTGATTTCCTCCCCTCCTTCCCAACCACTAACAGCTCTGCTACTCCTCTCTCTCCCTGCAATCAGTGACTTTAGTTCCGCAGCTCTGATTCCAGCTCTCCTCCCCTGCAGGCTGCATCTCCGATTGTGATACACATCTCCCTCTCCCAGGCATAAATCACTCCTGTCCCAACACACCAGACCGCTCCCTCCAACAGATGCCTGCTCCCTCTCCCCATCAACAAGCACTTTGCTGCAGTCACCAGCCTTCTTCTCCCTGTCTCCACCAGTAGTTCATATCTGACTCCTCCATTCTCCAGATACTTCCCCCATCCACAGCCCAACTCCCTCCACCTAACACTGTAATCCAGCCTGCAGTATCTCCTTAGCTGTCTGTAATCTACGTTTAGGATCCCTGTCTATTGAAAAGAGGATGTACTGGGGGACTCTGATGGGACAGGGGGACTCTGATGGGACAGGGGGACTCTGATGGGACAGGGAGACTCTGATGGGACAGGGAGACTCTGATGGGACAGGGAGACTCTGATGGGAAAGGGGGACTCTGATGGGAAAGGGGGACTCTGATGGGACAGGAGGACTCTGATGGGACAGGAGGACTCTGATGGGACAGGAGGACTCTGATGGGACAGGGAGACTCTGATGGGACAAGAGGACTCTGATGGGACAGGAGGACTCTGATGGGACAGGGGGACTCTGATGGGACAGGGAGACTCTGATGGGACAGGGAGACTCTGATGGGAAAGGGGGACTCTGACGGGACAGGGGGACTCTGATGGGACAGGGAGACTCTGATGGGACAGGAGGACACTGATGGGACAGGGAGACTCTGATGGGACAGGAGGACACTGATGGGACAGGAGGACACTGATGGGACAGGGAGACTCTGATGGGACAGGGAGACTCTGATGGGACAGGGAGACACTGATGGGACAGGAGGACTCTGATGGGACAGGAGGACTCTGATGGGACAGGAGGACTCTGATGGGACAGGGGGACTCTGATGGGACAGGAGGACTCTGATGGGACAGGAGGACACTGATGGGACAGGGAGACTCTGATGGGACAGGAGGACTCTGATGGGACAGGAGGACTCTGATGGGACAGGGAGACTCTGATGGGACAGGAGGACTCTGATGGGACAGGGAGACTCTGATGGGACAGGGGGACTTTGATGGGACAAGGGGACTCTGATGGGAGAGGGGGAATCTGACGGGAAAGGGGGACTCTGATGGGACAGGGAGACTCTAATGGGACAGGGGGACTCTGATGGGACAGGGGGACTCTGATGGGACAGGGGGACTCTGATGGGACAGGGGGACTCTGATGGGACAGGGAGACTCTGATGGGACAGGGGGGATTTTGATGGGAAATGGGGGACTCTGATGGGAAAGGGGGGATTTTGATGGGAAATGGGGGACTCTGATGGGAAAGGGGGTCTCTGATGGGACAGGGGGACTCTGATGGGACAGGGGGACTCTGATAGGAAAGGGGGACTCTGATGGGAAAGGGAGACTCTGATCTGAAAGCGGAACACCTAATTTAAAGGGTGGCTCTTGTGCTTTGTGCTGTGTCAGTCTATGCACCGTTGTCACAAACTGGAGCAGGTAGCAATGGGGACATTTATTGACATTTATCTGATGATAAGGTTCTGCCTCCACGCTTTGCTGATCCTTGGATAATGCCTCCAACGATCTGCGCATGCGCAGTGTTGTTGTCACGCCAGCTGATCGGTAGATCAGCGGCAGTGACGTCACTATTGTGCATACGCAGATCGTCTAGTGCATTTTTATAGCACTGATCGCTGTATAAATGCCAATGGTCCCAAAAAAGTGTCAAAATGGTCCGACATGTCCGCTGAAATATCGCAGTACCGCTAAAAACCGCAGATCGCCGCTAATTTTTGTAAAAATAAATAAATAAAAACCCCAGAAATGAATTCTCATCGTCCGTAAACGCGGCCACTTTTGCGCAAATCAATAAACGCCGATTGCGATTTTTTTTATCACAAATATGAGGAAGAAAATAAATCGGCCAAAACCGATGAAAAAAAAATGTTTTTTTGTATTTTTTTTTTGGATTTGTATTTTAGCAAAAAGTAAGAAATTTGGTTTTTTTTGCAAAATTGTCGCTCTTCTTTTGTTTATAGCGGCGATCAGAAATGACGCAGCGGTGATCAAATACCACCAAAAGAAAGCTCTATTTGTGGGAAAAAAAGGACGCAAATTTAGTTTGGGTACAACGTCGCACGACCGCGCAATTGTCAGTTAAAGCGACGCAGTGCCGAATCGCAAAAAAGGGCTCTGGTCCTAAAGTATGAAATCCTTCCGGGGCTGAAGTAGTTAAATAAAAGCTGATCATTCTAAGCACCCCTGTCAATGGTAAATGGTTTGTCTCAACACTCTAACTGATTCATCTGCAGGACAGCTTGTTCTTTTAAAAACAAAACACATACTGGTCAGATCACCAGGTGAAAATAGAAGCCCAAAAAAGAGAATAATGCAGCCATCATATCTACCATGCAGAGCTTATTCCAAATATTCATATAAAAGAACATCTGGGTAACAGTGACCATAACATGATCTCATTTAATGTCAGCTGCAAGCAACAAACACAAATGGGAAAGATAAAAACACTTCATTTTAAGAGAGCAAATTTTACAAAGATGAGGGCTGCTCTCCAGGACTTAGACTGGGAGGGAATATTAGCATCAATGAACACAGAACAGAAATGGGAATTTTTCAAAAAAACTGTATGCGAACTCACTGCAAAGTATATTCCCATGGGCAATAAATTTAAGAGGCTAAAAAGAAAACCAATGTGGCTCACGGCCAAAGTTAAAAAAGTTATAGATGATAAGAAAAGAGCATTTAAAAAATATAAAAATGAGGGAACACTACCATCTTTTAAATGTTACAAAGAATATAACAGAATATGTAAAAAGGAAATCAAGGATGCAAAAATTCACAACGAACGACAGATTGCAAAAGATAGTAAGACAAACTCCAAAAAATTCTTCAAATATATTAATAGTAAAAAGGTCAGGTCTGAGCATGTAGGCCCTTTACAAAATAATCTAGAGTGCGTGACTGGGGACAAAGAGAAGGCAAACTTATTAAATACTTTCTTCAGCTCTGTGTATACAAAGGAGCATGGGGGAGCTCATGTCCATAATGGGGGTGGTAGTGACACGGCCCCAAATGATCCACAATGGCTCAAAAGTGAAATGGTCCAGAAGTATTTAGACAGAATAAAGGTAGATAAAGCACCCGGACCAGATGGCATCCATCCACGGACCTTAAAGGAATTGAGCTCTGTCATTTCAAAGTCATTGTATCTCATTTTTAGGGACTCCTTAATGACTGGAATAGTACCACTGGATTGGCGTAGGGCCAATGTGGTGCCCATATTTAAAAAGGGATCAAAGTCTTTACTAAGTAACTATAGACCTGTTAGTTTAACTTCTATAGCTGGGAAGTTACTGGAAAGTTTAATAAAAGACCACATAGATGAGTTCTTGTTGGATAAAAAGATTTTAAGCAACAGACAGCATGGATTCATGAAAGACAGAAGTTGTCAAACAAACCTGATTTCTTCTTATGAGGAGGTAAGTAAAACCTTGGACAGAGGGGTGGCTGTGGACGTGGTATACTTGGACAGGGGGGTTTTATTAAGAGAGGTATGGACTCCAGAGACAGAGACATTATTTTGCCCCCCTGTACAAATAATTAGTAAGACCTCATCTGGAATATGCAGTTCAGTTTTGGGCCCCAGTTCTCAAAAAGGATATCGGGAAACTGGAGAAAGTGCAGAGAAGGGCAACCAAACTAATAAGAGGCATGGATGAGCTCAGCTATGAGGAAAGATTAGAGGATCTGAATTTATTCTCTCTGGAGAAGAGGAGATTAAGGGGGGATATGATCAACATGTACAAGTATATAAGTGGTCCATATAGTGAACTTGGTGTTGTGTTATTTACTTTAAGGTCATCACAAAGGACAAGGGGACACTCTTTACATCTAGAGGAAAAAAGATTTCATCTACAAATACGGAAAGGTTTCTTCACAGTAAGAGCTGTGAAAATGTGGAATAGACTCCCCCCAGAGGTGGTTTTGGCCGGCATGGTGGATTGCTTAAAAAAAGGCCTGGATTCTTTCCTTAATGTAAATAATATAACTGGGTACTAACATCTTTAGGTAAAGTTGATTCAGGGTGAATCAGATTGCCTCTCGGGGGATCAGGAAGGAATTTTTTCCCCCGTTATAGCAAATTGGATCATTGGCTTTGCTGGGGTTTTTTGCCTTCCTCTGGATCAACTGTGGGTGAAGGATTGTATATGGGATTATTTGGTTGTATATATATATATATATGTTTTTTTTTTTTTTTTTTTGGTTGAACTGGATGGACTTGTGTCTTTTTTCAACCTGACCAACTATGTAACTATGAAATGTAGAAGCATAATGGGCTACTATGCACCGCATAACATTAAGTGCCACTTACCTGCATTAGAAGCCCGCAACGTCCAGCAATGTCCCTGCTCCAGGCCACGTCCATCTTCTGCCCCTCTTCCTTCCGGGGCCGCGACTCTGGCTCTGTGATTGGCCGGAGTCGCGTGACATCACTCCCACGCATGCGTGTGGGAGCCGCCAGTCACGGCATGGTCGCAGTGGAGGAGGCATGCAGGCCGTTCCTTCACTGCGCATGTACCGAAATGACGTCGGCACATGCAGAACACTGCATATCTCCTGAACCGTCCAGGTTTAGGAGATATGCAAGGCACCTACAGGCTTACCTGTAGGTTAAAGTGGTTGTCACAAGTTGACAACCACTTTGATACTGCTTTAGACTCTTTTTAACCATGCTCTTTTAAGCCACCTCAATATTCAGCACATTTTAGCCACACCCCTTTTTTTGTTTCTGTGCGCTCTTCATGTCTTTTCCATCCCTAGGTGTCCCTCATTCCCATGTTCCAAAAGTTGGGAGGTATGCCATACCAAACCAGACCTGAAGTGCCTGGTAATGGAATGGGTGGGGACCTCCATGTTGTTAAGGAGCTGATGCTGGCTTCTTAACAACCAACACTAATCACAGGCAGAAACACCCCAAAACACCTATGTACTGTACATGTATTTTTGGTGCTGCTCCATTGAAATCTATGGGGCCAAAACTGTGTTGCAGTCACACCAAAGTAGTGCAGGGACCTTTGCAAAATCACATCGCAGTTGTGTTGCATTGATGTGAGCGGACATCGATGAATACGATGAATATAACCGGCAAACCTACACGCCACTACTAAATAAGTGTAACATTGTCATAACTAAAAAAGCCACTAACACTAATCACAAACGTATATGTGTGCCAAAAATAATAAGCGTGTTTTTTATCATTGGAAAAAGGGATTTTATTAAAACTTACCGTAAAATCCTTTTCTCTGAGTTCACTGACAGACGCAGCTCATCATGACGTGTGGGGTTTATGCTCATCCCACTAGGAGTTAACTAGGCAGGGAAAAGAAACAGCTGGCCGCTTCCATGGGGGCCGTCCTCTCTTCCTACAGAAACCCCCTCATAGCATAGCTCTTCAGTTCGTACACAAGCCGTACAAGAACAGAGCACAGAGGGGTGGGTGCTGCGTCTGTCAGTGAACTCGGAGAAAAGGATTTTACGGTAAGTTTTAATAAAATCCCTTTTTCTCCTATCGTTCACTGACAGACGCAGCTCATCATGACGTGTGGGGACGTCCCCAAGCTGTGTCAAAAAGAGGGGTGGGTAAACGCTAACAACAGTACCCAACTGAACCTCTAAGGAGGCGCCAGACGCACCTACACTGCCGCCTGCAAAACTTTGCGGCCAAAAGCAGCATCCGAAGATGCAAACACATCAACTTTATAAAACTTAGTGAAAGTGTGAACCGAGGCCCAAGTGGCCGCCTTGCATACCTGTGACACTGAGGCCTGGTGTCTGAAAGCCCAGGAAGTGCTAACAGCCCGGGTAGAATGAGCCGTGACTGGAAAAGGGGGAACCTTGTCCTGAACAGAATACGCATGGGTCACGGTTTTTCTAATCTAATGAGAAATAGTAGCCGACGAGGCCGCCAATCCCTTGCACGGGCCCTCTGGCAGTACAAACAAGGCATCAGCTTTTCGAAAAGAAGCTGTAGCAGCCAAGTACACCCATAAGGGCCTCACCACGTCCAAAGCATGCAACTCAAACTCCTTTGGGTGCGATGGGCGAGGGCACAATGAAGGCAGAACAATATCTTCATTAATTTGAAAAGAAGAAACCACCTTTGGAAGGAAGGAAGGAGAGGGTCGCAAGACTGCCTTATCCTTATGCATGACTAAGTAGGGAGACTTGCACGATAGTGCTGCCAGTTCCGACACCCGTCTGGCGGAAGTGATGGCAACTAAAAAGGCCACCTTCTGCGACAACAGTTGTAAGGAAATCTCCCTGATATTCTCATATGGCGGTTTCTGAAGAACAGAAAGCACCAAATTCAGATCCCACGGAGCCATCGGAGTCCTCACCCGAGGCGCCACATGTCGCACACCTTGTACAAAGGTACGAATCAACGAGTGCGAAGCTAAAGGTCTCTGAAAGAGAATCGCCAGAGCCGATATCTGGCCCTTGAGAGTACTCAAAGCCAGTTTTTTGTTCAGGCCCTGTTGCAAAAAAGTCAGGACCCTAGACACGACATAAGAGCGAGGGTTATGACCCTCCGCCTCGCACCAAGCTATGTAAGCCTTCCAGGTGCTGTGATAAATCTTGCGAGAAGTACACTTGCAAGCTTTTAACAAAGTAGGGATTACGGAGTCGGCGACTCCCCTGTCCCTTAGCACCTGGGACTCAATAGCCAAGCCGTCAAAGCCAGCGAGGGTAAAGCAGGGTGCAAGATGGG
>BLSH010343523.1:203053-214697 GCA_018402905.1 Glandirana rugosa
CCACTGCTGATATTAACCCCCCACATATTACATATTACACCCCACACCCACCTGTGACACTGCCTCTCACCTGTCTTGCTGCCCCCCATCTGTAACACTGCCTCTCACCTGTCCCGCTGGCCCCCTTCCATGACAGTTCCCCCTCCTGTCCTGCTGCCCACCACCTTTCTTGCTGACCTCCTCCCATGGCATTTCCCTCTCCAGTTCTGCTGCCCCCTCCATCCTTCTGCCACCTCCTGTCTCCCTGCCCCCCTCCTGTCTCCTGACAAAGTGAAATTGAGCATGCACATGAGAGAGAGAGCCAATAAAGAAACAGATAACTAAAGAAATAAAATATTTACCTAAATGGAACATTCAAAATAAATGTTGTAAATAAAGACACTATTTAATTTCATACATTTTTATTGACACATTTTATTGATACATTATTATAAGGACTTTTTCTTAGACTTAATCGGGGTTGTCCACTTATATTTAAAAGAAAAAAAAGCAAACTGTTAAAGAAAATGAACAATGTGTACTTCAATATTGAGATGGAGTATAAAGAAATAAGGATAAGAAACAAGTAACAACTAAAAAAAAAAATAAAAAAGGAGAAACGAGAGGGAAAGTGCGAGAGAGAATGAAAGAGCGAGAGAGAGAAAGAAAGAGAGAGAGAAAGAAAGAGAGTGTGAGAGTGAGAGAAAAAACGAGAGAGAGAGAGAGTGAGAGAGAAAGAGCGAGAGAGAAACATAGAGAGTGAAGGAGCGAGCGAGCGATAGAGCGAGGGAGAGAGAGAGAAAGAGCGAGAGAGAAAAAGAGAGAGAGAAAGAGCGTGAGCAAGAGAGAGAAAGAGCGCGAGTGAGAGAGAAAGTAGGAGCGAGAAAGAGGGAGCGAGAGAAAGAGCGAGCATGAGAAAGTGCGAGCGAGAGAACAAGCATGAGAGAGAGAGAAAGAGTGAGAGAGAGAGAGAGAGAGAGAGAGAGAGAAAGATCAAGAGAGAGAGCCAGAAAGAGAGAGAAAGATCAAGAGAGAGAGAGCCAGAAAGAGAGAGAAAGTGCCAGAGAGAGAGCGCGAGAGCCAGAGAGAGAGAACGAAAGCCAGAGAGACAGCGAGAGCCAGAGAGAGCACAAGAGACAGAGAGAGAGAGCAAGAGAGAACGAGCAACTTTTTTTGGACAATACCTCTAAAGAATGGAGGTAGAAATTCTGGAAATGTCAAATTCTGTCAATCGCTCTGCCCAATCCTCAATTCCTGGGTCCTGTGAGAAAAATATAGTCAATGAATGAAAGAAAGCGAGGGAGAGAGAGAGCGAGAGAGAGGAAGAGAGCAAGAAAGAGAGAGAGCGAGCGGGAACGAGCGAGAGAGAGAGAAAGAGCGAGAGAGAGAAAGAAAGAGCGAGAGAGAGAAAGGAAGAGTGAGAGAGAAAGATCGAGAGAGAGAGAGAGCGCGCGCGAGAGAGAGAAAGAGAGAGAGAGAGAAAGAGAGAGAGAGAGAGAGAGAGAGAAACATAGAGAGTGAAAGAGCGAGCGAGCGATAGAGCAAGTGAGAGAGAGAGAGAGAGAGAGAGAAAGAGTGAGAAAGAAAGAAAGAGAGAAAGAAACAGAGAAAGAGAGAGAGTTGGTGAACGGAGAATGAAAGAAAGAAAGAAATAGAGAAAGAGTAAAAAAACAAGAAAGAAAGAGAAACACAAAGAGGATTGTGGGACACCCCACATGGCTTGGACGTTTTCAATGGGCACACCACGAGATAGCAGAGATTTATTTTATAAAAATACAAAATTTTATTTATACATTAAAAGAAGTACATATACATAAAATATATGTCAAAAATGATAACAAAAAAAGGGCATAGGTCCTTAACGTGTCCTGTACGCGGACCCCGCATGTAGGGTCGCATCAGTTGACACGCCAAAGATCTTTAACCATTGCACACTCTACACATATGCTTAACAATACAACCACAATGTGTTACTACACACGAAATTGTAGGAGTCAACGCGTTTCGCTATGAGCTTCCTCAGGACTCCAAAAACATGGCTGTCGGTTGCAGGAACAGCTAATCAAGAAGGATAATGTAATTAACATGTATCATAGACAATGAAAAGTTATAGACTGTGTACAGTAATCTATTTCAACAGTTTATACATATCTACATTAAACTTTTGGTATATAGGTGCTTACATGTGACTCCGTGTGGTTTGGGACGGCAATCAGGGGGGCGAGCATAGGGGTTTTGTCAAGACCCAGACTCCAAGGGGTTTTCTGCTAGAAATTAGTACAAATGTATAAATACTGGATACATGTTTAGAAGAAACGGGGGGAGGGTTTTTTTTTGGTTAAGTATCTAGATAAGGTAAGAACATAAATTTACCTTTACTATGTACTGTTAGTGCGCCGTGCCATACTCCCTGGACGGGACCTGGGCCCTCCACTGAGTACTCAATCGTCTAGAAAAAGAATAGAGGGGGAGAACAAGAGTCGCTTAACTGGTGCCCATTGCGCTTCCTGAACCAAGATATAGGGCCACCTAAAACCCCAACAAACAGGGAAGAGAAATAAAGCTAAAAGGCATACCCTTAAAAACAAGTTGAATCCTTTGGGACGGGGAGGAGGTAGGGCCCACAAAGGGCCGGAAGAGAAAAACAGATACCAGGCGATCCCACTAGGTGCTGACCATGTAGGTATCCCACGAGGGGGGAGGAGGAGGGAAGCCCTAACGAAGGGGCATTCAATCCTTATAGAGCCCCGTTGGTAGCGGTGCACAAGGATAGAGCATTTGTCCCTCCCCTTTTGGGTGTAAGTTGGGTACGTCCTCCTAAGTAATAATCATAAACGTAAAAAATGAGGACACAACAAAAACGTAATAAGGACAAATAAACGTTACACCCCCAGTCCCATAGGGATCCATAGGTACCTTGACAGAAAAATTCTTATTTTGAAGCATGCGATTATCCCGGAGAGACGGGAAATTACGCCAAGTGGTTCCTACAGGAAAACATAAAGCAATAGCCGCTTGAGTGAACAAAAAAACATGAGGCACATAATAAGGGGACTATGTCCTCTCGCAATAGACACAATTCACAACCACCGAAACACACGCAGATCACTAAAAACACTACTAGTTACACTTCTGATGCACGCGAGGAACGTCCAGAGACCACGAGCTCCCAGACACAGGTTCCAAAAAACTTTCAAACGACCCTAAACCCTTTTGTGACCAAATTTACACAAGTACCCCCGGACTTAACATCATAAATCTCTCTTCTTACACACTTACTGATGAGGAAAAGGAAGTCCTAAGTTTGGGACTTAGTTTTTGCCCTACACAGGATATGGATACATTCGAACTTATTAAGGATATTAATCTATTTGGTAGAAAGCTTATGTACAAGTTTTTGTTCGATGAAGAACGAAAACGGAAGAGAGAAGAACACACACAAATAGAACAGTGGAAACAATTCAAGGTCCGCGATTTCCAGGCCCTTAAGGACCTCATGGACCTGTGGGAAGAGAATGAGATACATGCACGTACCCACCCCCCCGCCAGCCCCCCCGGGGACGGTTCCTTTGCCCCAGAGGGGGATGGGGTGGACGTTACTCCCCCTTCCTCCCTTCCCCCTCTTCCCTTCCTCCCCTCTTCCCCCTCCCCCTTTTCCCTTCCCCCCCCTCCCCATCTGGAGCCCTTCAACTTTGGCCATCCCGTGGCTCCCAAAAAGAAATCCACCAAATTTCCTCCCTTAAACACCAATCCTAACGTAGCAGCCTTTGTCACGCAGGTCACCAAAGAAATTGAACATATGAAAAGTAGTAGATACCGAGAAGGTAACCTCACTAGACAACAAAGACAAGCCCTTACAACATTGAGTAACAATAAAAACATTGTGATTAAACCATCCGACAAAGGGGGTAACGTGGTCTTGATGGATACACAACAGTATAGGGATATGTGTAAAAAGATACTAAATAACAAAAACTGGTATAGAGAAATCTCGCAAGAGTGCGTATTAAAATTCCGTAACAAATTTTATGACCTTATTGGTGGTGCACACTCCAGAGGCACAATCACTAAGGAGACTCTCGAGTCATTAGGGGTAAAAAACCCCAGAATACCTACGTTCTACACACTTCCGAAAACGCATAAAAACTTAGAGAAGCCCCCAGGAAGACCAATTGTGTCAGGTGTGGGTGCATATGCCGAGCTAGCGAGTAGACTGGTGGACAGTTATTTACGTCCACACGTATCCTCGCTCCCATCCTACATACAAGACACCCCCGACCTTTTACGACGAATTGACGGACTCACGGTGCCCCCAAATACCAAATTGGTCGCAATCGACATTGAGGCACTTTATAGTAGTATTCCACACCACAAGGGTTTGGCTGTCACTAGGGAATTTTTGCGTGAAAGACACCAGGATTTTTCCGAATATAATGAATTCATCTTAGCTCTTTTAGAGCATATTCTTACAAGAAACGTTTTTTTGTTCGACGGTTCCCACTACCTCCAGGTACAGGGTGTGGCGATGGGGACCTCATGTGCCCCATCGTACGCCAATCTGTACCTGGGGGGGTGGAAACGCACCTTCCTATCGGAGGATCGCTACCAAAGGTTTTGGCCCCATATATTCCTCTGGCTCCGATACATAGACGACGTGATCGTTCTGTGGTCGGGGCCAGAGGAGACCCTTTTGGACTTTTTCTCGAGCCTCAATGTTAATGACTTTAATCTTACCTTCACTATGTAATCAAGTTTCTCTTCTCTCCCGTTCCTAGACATTCAAATTCTAATTGACCAAACTGGGGAGATTTCTACTACTCTGTATCGTAAGCCGACAGCAGGCAATACAGTGCTACATGCACAAAGCTTTCACCCCCAGTCCCTGGTCAAAAGTATTCCATACTCACAATACCTTAGGTTAAGATGTATTTGCTCTGATGATACAGCTTTCCGCCGGGAGGCCAATGCCCTGCGAGACAGGCTCCTGGCTAGAGGATACTCACGCACCCTCCTAAGGAAGGCCTTTAATAAGGCCTCCGGACGCACAAGAGAGGATACACTATCCAGAGCTAAGAAGCCTAAACAAGCAGATAGGGTGCGGTTAATTACTCCATATACAAACCAACATCAACGGATCAAATCCATCCTGGACAAACATTGGCACCTACTACTAAATGACAAAATTCTAACTAAATATATAGTATCCAGTTGTGAGATTACATATAAGAGGGCCAAATCAGTCAGGGACCGTGTCATTAGAAGTCATTTCAATACTGATTTAGAAACATCTGATCTAAAAGGAACTTGGAGGTGTGGCTCATGTAACTATTGCCCCTTTATTTATGAGAACCAGACTTTTTATCTTCCGGGGGGAGGGCTCCACACCATAGGACATCATGTGGACTGCCAAACCTTGGGGGTGGTCTACGTGATGTTCTGTGAGTGTGGGGCCTTCTACGTCGGAAAGACCAAACGCCAATTTTGGCGAAGGATAAAGGACCATGTTTATTATGGCCACAAAAATATTTTGTCCACGCCGATTGGCAGACATTTAAGCCAGCACCATAATAGCGATCCTTCAGTGGTCAAATTCGCAGCCCTGGAAAGGATTTTTCCTAATCCCAGGGGAGGCGATTTTGACAAGATAATATTACAGCGTGAATCTCGCTGGATATATCTACTCAGGGCCACAGAGGCACCAGGCTTGAATGAAGCGTTTAGTTTCAAGCCTTTCCTCTAAAGTATTGAAATGCAATTTTTGATGTGAATACATTTATTGGTATGATTATGCTACTTATGGTATACGTTTATGGTTTTTTTTTTTTTTTTTTGGGTCCATATTGCTACCTCCAGATTCGTTTGTCCCTGCTCTGTTCTACCCGGGCATGCAGCATGGGGTTCTAATAATATAGATGTTTTGGACCTAATACTGACCAATTTTGGTTATTTATTGCTGTTGCCTTACTGTTTACACATTCATGGACTCTGTTTGGCTCGCGGGCGTTCAGTCTCTGGGGCGGGCATATGTGTCTCACGTGGGCTTGCCTAAGTCCTCGTTCGGGTGTGGTTAGGAGCAGGACCAACCGGGCCCCTTCCCAGTGCGAGCTAGTCTGGCCCGTGGGATGGTTCGTGATTGGACCATGGCCCCTCCCCCCATTGCACACGCCGCGCTTCCTTAGCAGCGGCTACGTGTAGGGATACACGCCTGGTCACGTGACCGTGCTGCTTTTACGCAGAGGCACACTGCCTTGTGCTGCGGACCATGTCACGTGGCCAGGTGGGGGTATAAATAGCCCGGGCCTTGGGAGGATCCGGAAGTGACGGGGGACGCTGTAGGAGGCAAACAAGGGAGGTAAGAGACATGCGTTTTTTTGGCGCCATTACTTAAACAGAGTGTTTTTCTGTTCACTCAAGCGGCTATTGCTTTATGTTTTCCTGTAGGAACCACTTGGTGTAATTTCCCGTCTCTCCGGGATAATCGCATGCTTCAAAATAAGAATTTTTCTGTCAAGGTACCTATGGATCCCTATGGGACTGGGGGTGTAACGTTTATTTGTCCTTATTACGTTTTTGTTGTGTCCTCATTTTTTACGTTTATGATTATTACTTTGGAGGACATACCCAACTTACACCCAAAAGGGGAGGGACAAATGCTCTATCCTTGTGCACCGCTACCAATGGGGCTCCATCAGGATTGAATGCCCCTTCGTTAGGGCTTCCCTCCTCCTCCCCCCTCGTGGGATACCTACATGGTCAGCACCTAGTGGGATCGCCTGGTATCTGTTTTTCTCTTTCGGCCCTTTCCACAAGGAGGTACAATGGCGATTAGCCCTGTATGGACCCTCCCCATCGACTGAGCTAGTCTCTTTGGTACTGGCGGACACCACCGCACTACGACTCGCAGAGCTGGGGCAGCAACCGGGAAGATCCAATCCACCCAGTATCTCCAGGGAAGTTGACAAGAAGAAGTTGCCGTATGCCATCTTTTACAGACACACTTTAGAGAAATGACATATCCGTTACAGAAGTCTGAAGTAGCATGTATTGGCATATACAATAGCATAGTATAGAAATACGCTCTGCTATGGTGTTTTCTTCCCAAGAGCTCATACCACAGACAGTTATAAAAGACGAGCAAACATTTGAAAAATAAAAAAAAAAACAAGAATTCAAAACAAAAACAAAAGTCCCCCCCCAGGACCACTTAATTCGAGCTTCTATACCACCAGAATTATACTGATGTATTTTGTTCTTACAACAATGACTGTCTGCCCATTTCTCTCCACCTACCCCTGCAATAGTCTGTCTTTTATAAGTTGATGCGGGGCCAGTCCTGGGACATCCAGCCATGGTTGCCACATTTTATTACATTTCCCCGGGACCTTCCTATGCATGTACGTTACTTTTTCCCTAATAAGCAGGCTATTTATTTGTTCCACCCATAGATTTTTGGTTGGGATAGAACCTGACATCCAAAATTTAGCAATGAGTTTTCGAGCTACAAATAGTAGTCGAATCACCACCACCCTTTCCTGTGGATTCAACAGTTCCTCATCCAGGGCCCCCAGCAAACACACCAGGGGATCCCCCGGGAGAGGAAATTTATACACTTGAGATATAGTACTAGTAACATCCGTCCAGTACCTAAAGAGCTTTGGGCAGCGCCATAGCATATGAATTACTGTACCCTCCTCTCTGTCACATTTGGGACATAGTGGCGTTGTTCGCCTCCCCCATATATGTAGCTGTATTGGAGTTCTATATGTCCTGTGGAGTAGATATATGTGAGATAGCTTTTTTAATGCAGAGACCGATACCAGCGCTGCATTTTCAAGGCACATATTCCAAACCTCCCCATCAATTGGACCCAAGTCTCTCTCCCAACCTACCCTACATGGCAGAGCGGCCGCATCGTGCGAGGACTGGAAAAGGATGGAATAGGCTCTGGATATCATGCCCTTTCCACATCTCTCCTTCAAAATATTATTCATAAGAGGATGTTCCGTGGGGGCGACTTTTCGAGTCCTCTCTTGAGCCTGCAGGGCATGTCTGATTTGCAGGTATTTGTAGAAGTGCGTGCTGGGGAGGCCAAATTCACTTTGAAGTTCAGCAAAGAGTTTTAGTACCTGGCCGTTATATAACTGGGGCAGATATAGAATGCCTGATCGTATCCAATCCTCAAAGCCTACCAATTTTTGCAGTTCCGGCATATTAGTATTTCGCCAAATCGGGGTATATGAGCAGCTACCCTCCACTCCAAGGATTTTACACACGTGTTTCCACATCATATTCAGCATCCGAATAGACGGAAGATCTGCCCGCAAGTGTGAGAAACCCGCCTCTAGTGCCACTAGAGCAGGTCCCTGGTGCCCCTCTGGGAGCAATATATTGCGGATCGGATCGTGATCGTCCATCAAGCCCCATGTACCCAGATGACCACCTTTGCGTGTGGTACCGCCAGTCCTCCCTGATCCTTGCCATATTGCAGTGTATTTAAACTTATTCTGGCCTGTTTACTACCCCATATTAATGCTCTAAATTGGGCATCTATCTGCATAAACCATTTTCGCTGTAACCCAATTGGTGCGTTGTGGAATATATATAGGAGTTGTGGGGCCCATACCATTTTTATGAGATTTACCCTACCAATAACCGAAAGTGGGAGTTTTAGCCAAGAAGAACACTTATCTTTGAATTTAGATAGTAGCGGGATTAGATTCAATGTAACATATTGTTTTGGGTCTGGTGCAATTTGAATTCCTAGATATTTGAATGATGACACTATATTGATCTCCTTTGCCCTGTCCAGAAGTGGGAGTTCCATGGGTTCTAAAGGTAAAAGAATGGATTTGTGCCAATTTATTGAGAACCCTAACAGTGTACCAAAGTGAGTTATCAGTTCCATAACAATACTCAGGGAACGTTGGGTATCCCCCAAATATAACAGAGTGTCATCTGCGTACAGTGACACAGATTCTTCTCTAGTGTCACGGATAAATCCCCTAATCTCCTCATTTCCCCTTACGTGAATAGCAAGGGGTTCCAGTGCCAAGGCAAACAGCAGAGGTGACAATGGGCACCCCTGCCGTGTACCTCTGTGCAACCAGAATGACTCAGATTAACTCCCGTTCGCCCTAACTCTCGCTGTGGGAGCCGCATAAAGTAATTTAATCCACGAAATGAACCGATGTCCTATACCAAATCCAGATAGTGTCTCCCATAGATAGGGCCACTCTACACTATCAAAAGCTTTGGCCGCATCCAACGAAAATATGGCCCTATTTCCCGGATTGTCCACTGGGATCTGCATGTTAAGAAACAACCTTCGAAGGTTTTGTGCTGTAGATCTTGTGGGGATAAATCCAGATTGGTCTCTATGTATCAATTTATGTATGATCTTTGCCAGTCTGTTCGCCAGAAGTCTGGCCAGCAGCTTGACATCAAAGGTCAGTAATGAAATGGGTCTGTAAGAATCTGGCGAGGTTGCATCCTTTCCTGGCTTTAGTATGACTATAATGATGGCCTCATTCATAGAGGGAGGTAGTCTGCCTGTGTACAGGGCCGAGTTATAAACCTTTAGTAGGGCTGGAATTAGCTGGGCTGCATATCGCTTATAGACTTCCGCCGGCAAGCCGTTCGACCCCGGGGCCCTGCTGTTACGCATCTGACCCAAAGCTGTCATGAGTTCTTTCTCTGTCAGTGGGGAGTCAAGAATTTTAGCATCTTGTGCCGATAGTGTGGGTAAGGGATATTGGGTCAATAATTGGGTTATCTCTGATTTAGTTGGAGAAACTTTGGAGGAATAAACATCCTGAAAGAAGTCCTGGAACACTTTAACTATATCTGAAACCACCTGGCATGTCTTACCATCTCTATCCAAGAGGGATTGTACATAGCCGGTGGCCTGTTGCTTTCTAGTAAGGACCGCTAGCATGTGGCCGGTGGCCTCACCCTCCTCAAAATGGGCCTGTTGCATGAAAAACCGTTTATTTTCGGCCTTCTGCATAGCCAGTTGCCTATGAAGTGTCTGGGCCTCCAGCCACACGCTCTTGGAGTCATCTGAGGGTGTCGCCACATACCCTTCCTCCCGTTTTTTGACCTCCGTCTCTACTAAGGACTCCCATTCTTTGGTCCCACTCTTAATATTGTTAATCATAGTTATAAATTGCCCTCTTAGTTATGGTTTGGCCGCAACGCTGTATCTTGGCCTAGGCCGACAAGGCCCAGGCCTAGGGCGGCACTTTGCAGGGGGGCAGCACGAAAAGAGTCAGTCCTATGGGGCGGACTGGCCCAGGAGGCAAATCGGTCTAGCACCCCCATAAAGCAGCTTGGCAGGACCACCATCAGGGGGGGACAGCCTATACATATGTAGGGGACCTGGGTGTCCGGAGGGGCCCGCGCGGCGGACCCCAACTAATGAGTTATTGTTCTGCCCCATAGCCAAACAGGACATGTGAGGAAATCTCTGCAAATAAGAGGAATCTATTGCCCCCCCCCCCCAAAGCCCTCAAAACTAGTGTCCCAGCTGGAAAATTCCAAGGCGGGTCAGGAAAATGGAAGGGGTGGCTCATATTTAAATTAGGGGGGGTGCACGAGTTTAGTCAGGCCTAGGGCAGCACAAAACCTAAATACACTGCTGTTTGGCTGTGTCCAACACTATTCCTGGCTCCGCTGTTCCTACATTAGTTCTAAAATAGCTTTGTAGTAGAATGGGAATTGGATCTCGGTCCGGGAATAGCTCCAACCAAAAGGGATTCAGTCTCCATAATGGATTTGTCTCCTGCATTGGTCCTATAATCTCTACCCAGAAGGGAGAATGGTCAGAAACCCCTCTGACACCATATCCTGATTTGCAAATAAGAGGAAGCATAGTTCTATTAGCTAGCCCCAGGTCTATTCTAGACATTCCCCCCGATGCTACTGAACAACATGGGAACTGGCGTTTGTGGGGGTGGTGCATTCTCCATACATCTATTAAACCAATTTCCTGTAAAAGTTGAGCAAATGCCGTGGGTCCCTGTTGGGGTTGCCTCACGTTTGTAACTCCCCCCCCCCAGTTTGTCTAGGGAGTGGTCCAAATAATTATTAAAGTCCCCCAATATCAATAGGGGAATGTCGGGGTACCGGGCAATGTGTACTACCAATTGTCTCAAAACTGTAGCAGAGTATGGTGGTGGAATGTACACCCCCGCCAGTAGACATAGTATATTATTTAACTTACACAGTAGAAGTACATATCTACCCTCCTTATCTATGATAACATCAATAGGGGAAATTGGAGTACCCTGGCGGACCAAGATACTCACACCTCTGGAGTATGATGTATGTATGGCATGGTATTGATGACTGAATTGTCTAATTGGGAATTGTGGCTGTTGGCCAGATGGGCTATGAGTCTCCTGCAAACAAATGACAGAGGCCTCCAGTTTTTTAATAGTTCTAACAGTGGCAGCTGGTGAAATTTTTGGATGGGGGGGCGCCAGGCCCCGCCCTTCCTTTTGACCCCTCCTACTTCTAATAAGCCCCTCCCCTTATAGAATCCACCCACTCCGTCCCCTGTATTCCACATATTGTGTCAGGAGTATACAGCTCAGCATCACAGGACACAGTATACAGCTCAGCATCACAGGACACAGTATACAGCTCAGCATCACAGGACACAGTA
>BLSH010343523.1:238015-256747 GCA_018402905.1 Glandirana rugosa
GGGGGGGGGGGGGGGGAAGCGAGAAGCCCTCTATATCGAACCAATCTCGATAGGACACAAAAAGTAACACGGTTTACTTCCGACATCGACGGAATAATTAAAAAACATACGTAACCGAGAGGGATCAATACGTTTTTAAACCGGATTGTCCTGTGGATATGGTAGATCAGGTGTCGTATATGTCCCTCACGTCTTAATAATCCGTTCAACATAAAAACTCCTTATTAAAATAATAACTTGTTGTTGGTTCAAGAGTTACTAAGGTTTTTGAGTAATTATAGTTTCGACTTATAAAAACCTTCATCAAAAATCAAACAAAAATCAACATCGATAAAATCCTCCTATAGACACACACGTCCACTGATAACAGCTTTGATATTAATGAGTTTTTGGAATCATTGAGAACTTGGTTGTTGTTCAATAATAAAATTATTCCTCAAAAATACAACTTGCCTAATAATTCTGCACTCCCTGTATATGCTGTGGACTAGATGGTATAGGTGTCCTGTTAGGCCAAATTTTTGCATAACTAGGGAGAGCCAATGCATACAAAAAATTAATAAGGCAGCTACAGCCTTCATTTGGCACAATGAAAAACACAGGATAGCTCTAACCAAGCTATATCTCCCGAAGAGCGAAGGGGGGGGGGGGGGGGCTCCCTAACATTAGAGTCTATAATCTCTCCTGCCTGCTAAGAGTTGGACTGGACTGGATTCTCCAAGCCTCAAAATACGCAAATTATGACCTGGAATCTGCCATGGTCCGCCCTTATAATCTATCAGCGCTTCTACATAGCTCACTAAAAGCAGTCCCTGAACACGTCCAGCATAACCTGCTTTTCAGAGACACTATGATTGCATGGAGGGACTCGAGAAAGAAGTTAGGCCTTTCTCCCCATGTTTCCAACTACCTACCCATACAGGGTAACCCAATGTTCCCCCTAGGTCTCCAATACGAGCCTTTCTCAAAATGGAAAGATTAGGGGCTGGTCAATATTGTCTCCTTATACCAAATGGATACTGGAACTCTTAAACCCTTCCTTTCTGGGGCATGGCCTGGAGAGCGATGTGAGCGGACGTGTGGTGTGAGAGCTCCGGGCCTCACCGTATCGTGATCACATAATCCTGCGACAGCACCGTAATATTTTTGCACTACAACCATTCCAGACGACGCCGAACCCACGGGGAACATGTCACCCCCAAAAACTGCGAAAGAAGCGGCTGCCAAGCTTGCGAAATATAAACTACAAGATAAAGACGCGCCAGCGGAAAATGGCGCCGAGCCCTCCACTTCCGGTTCGGAACCTATCGCGTCGGAGCTCAGAGTGCTTGACGCCATTGCACAGTGCCAGGGGACCCTGACCACGAAAATAGAGGAGGTCAAGATAGACATTTCTCTCCTCCGCCAAGATCTATCCACACTGCGGGATAGGGTCACCGAAGCGGAGACCCGAATCAGCACCGCGGAGGACATGCTACAGCCCCTCCGTCGAGACACTGAAGAGATGCAACAACTCACGAACAAGCAGGAGGACATTGAGAACAGGCTACGCAGATGTAACGTTCGCTTTGTCGGTCTCCCTGAATCGGCGGAGGGTAAGAACCTGGCTGGGTTCTTGGAACAGCTCCTAATCACTACATTCGGCAGAGAGGCCTTTTCGTTAATGTTTGCTGTTGAGAGGGCCCACCGCATCCCGGCCAAGCCACCACCGCAGGGGGCACCCTCTCGAACCTTCATCGCTAAGTTCCTCAACTTCAGGGACAGGGATGCTGTCCTCCGCCTAACTAGAGAGAAGGGAAACATCCCCTACACCAACGTCCATATCGCAGCATTCCCGGATTTCTCCGGCGAGGTACAGCGACTGCGGGCCCCATTTCAAGAGGCTAAACGAAGGCTCCGGGGACTACACCTCAAATACTCCATGTTATACCCGGCTCGCCTGCGGGTAGAGGAAGATGGTAAGGCCCACTTCTTTGAGACCCCTGAATCCGTTATGGACTGGATGGACCGCAGACCTGGTCATGCCTGATTCTACTGTGACCCTGCTACCTTCAGTTCACAATGCAGTGAGTAAACAAAACTTTTCGATACAACCCTTTGGCACTAACTCAATCCTTCCCCCTCTTTTGGAGTTTTTTTCCCCCCTCTTCTCCTCCTATTGAAGCCCCCTCCTGCTTCCCACTTCCCGCAGTGTACCCCCCTCCCCATTCCATGACTATACCTAGTGGGGGGATGTTACACTGACACATGGCCCACCGCATCTGGTTCGGACTCTGGACGGTTAATCTCCTATTGTCCCGGCGGGACTGGAATGCTGGTTAGCAACAGGAATCCCCCTGTCTCCCACCTGCCGGGTA
The DNA here is from genome assembly GCA_018402905.1 of Glandirana rugosa. Taxonomy (NCBI): domain Eukaryota; kingdom Metazoa; phylum Chordata; class Amphibia; order Anura; family Ranidae; genus Glandirana; species Glandirana rugosa. Next base: position 240,373 of record BLSH010343523.1, read on the forward strand.
CCCCGATATCCTGCCGGTGGTGGTTCGGACGGTGCGGAGCTCTCCGTTCGGAGGCCCCGCGCATCTCCCACAATGGTAAGAGCACACGGAAGGAGCACCGCATTCAGCGATGATTCGCCCCCATCAACGGGACACACTGTTAAAGTTTATGTTATTTTTGACAATTTGTTTTTTTGGTTTTCATGTTCTCCCCTTTTTTCTCTTTGTGCATTCGCACACACGCCACCCCTACTTCTATGTCCCGCCGGTGGCCTTCATCAGGGACCTAGTTAGGTCCCACTGGGCCACAGCGGATCTAAATTTAAGCTTTGCACCTCGAGAAATGGACATATGCTGGAAGACTGTTACTACCAAAAAGGTTAAGGGATATATGCTTACATCGTGTTGGGGTGATGTTAGACTGGGTGAGGGGTGGGTGGGTGGGAGTTATGGACGTGTTCGTCCTGTTACTGCTAAGATGTCAGATGTTATACAGCTGCAAGGAATACAATATAATTTGGAAAATTTACTGTACTTTTTATTCATGTATGTAATGATATTGTTTTGGTATTGATGTGTGGGTTGGGCGGGCCTGGAGGATCCGTCCTTACAATACCCCTCTGCACCATACGTACCTCTCCCCCCGGATGATATGGGTATGCTCAAATTCTTGACATGGAACGTTAGGGGTATTAGAGACAAGGTCAAACGCTCTGCAGTCTTGACCTTCCTTAAATCCCAAAAAGCAGATGTTATTGCCCTAGTTGAAACGCATGTAACGGGGCATATGCAAAAGGCTCTTAAAAAATCATGAGTGGGATGGGTTTTCCACTCCACTTACTCACAATATTCAAGGGGTGTCTCCCTGCTTATTAGCCGAAACGTGCTCTTTGAGCCACATGTGGTGCGGACGGATCCTCTAGGCCAGTATGTTTTCATACATGCCACTCTTTGCGGCTCTCCCATTCTGTTACTGGCCTGCTGTATCCCCCTCCGTATAGCACGGCGGTCGTGAAAGAGGGCTTGACATTTATCGCCCATCACCCGGCTGTCCCGGTTGTGTGGATGGGGGATTTCAATATGGCCCCGGTCCCGGCCCTGGACAGGATGAGGGTGGGGAAGTCCGAGGAGTTGTCTAAAATCCCCACCAGATTTAGCCGACTAATGTTGGAATTCGCTATGACGGACTCATGGAGGCACTTCAGACCCACCACTAGAAAGTACTCTTGTTTTTCCACCCCTCACAAAACAATGTCGAGAATCGACCTGATATTCTTGTCCTCGACCTTCCTGCCCGACCTGCGGGATGCGGGATTCGCGCCCAGACATCTATCAGACCATGCCCCATACTGGATAACCCTACAGTTATCCAGGGACCGCCCTGTGCCACAGTGGAAACTAAACCCATTCTGGCTAACGACGATTGAGGACCAGCCCAACATAACTAATGAATTCCAATTCTTTCTACACACTAATCTAGCATCCTCCTCAGTAGGGGTGACCTGGGAAGCTTTCAAGCTTCATGCCCGAATGGTGCTATCCACCCATATCAACCGCCACAAATCTAACTCCAAGCTTATCCTGCAAAAGGCGATAGATCATCTCCAGCAGCTCGAAACCACTTTCACGCAAGATCCCTCTCCCCAAAACTGTGAGGCTCTGAGAGCGCATACTAGGCTGGTCACACACCTTCAGTTGACAAAGGCCAAACAACATTTATTCTTCACTAAACAACGGATTTTTGAGCATGGTGAGAGAGCCGGGAAGCTGCTGGCATACCTCGCCCATTTAGACCCCCCCCCAGTAGTTGTGACTGTGAATGGTCCCAACAGAGACCGTATTAGCGCCCCCAAGCAAGTTGCGGAAGAATTCCGCAAATTCTATGCCGACTTGTACACCTCCCGATGCTCCACTACACTTCAACAAACAGAGGAATACCTTAGAGACATACATCTCCCACAACTAACGGAGACAGAGGTTACGTTACTTGAGGCCCCCATTACTTCAGATGACATCTCAGAGGCCATCTCGCAGATGGCCAGGTCTAAGGCCCCGGGCACAGACGGATTACCCGTTGAATTTTACTCCACCTATGCGGAGGTTTTGGCGGACAACCTAACTAAACTGTACAAACATATATTTGATTCTGGGTCTTTGCCGGAATCTATGCAGGAGGCTAGGATTGTTGTGATCCCTAAACCGGGGAAGGACCCCCACTCCCCGGAGACATACCGACCTATCTCCCTCCTTCAGGTGGACGTGAAGATCCTGGCCAAGGTACTTGCTCTCCGCCTGAACAAAGTGATCTTGTCCCTGATACATAATGACCAAACTGGTTTCATGCCAGGTAAAAATACCGCGATGAACATTAGGCGTCTTTTCCAAAACATCCAGGCCACACATGACAATGTTGGCACTAGGTCGATAGTGGCCTTAGACGCCGCTAAGGCGTTCGACACTGTGAAGTGGGGATTCCTGTGGGCTTGTTTGCGTCGTTTTGGCCCCAAATTTATTAAATGGGGTTCAGCTATTGTACCAGTCCCCTAGAGCCCGGGTACTTGTTAACGGATGGCACTCAGATAGTTTCCCGCTAGGCCGGGGAACTCGGCAAGGATGTCCTCTCTCCCCCCTGTTGTATGCATTAGCCATGGAGCCCTTGGCCTTGGTGCTGAGAAATAACAGTAACATCAGAGGCCTGTCGGTTGGAAACTTTGAGGAGAAGATAGGATTGTATGCGGATGACATGGTCCTCTACTTAGCGGACTCACAGGGATCTTTGGGGGAAGCCCTAGATGCCATTGAAACCATGGGAGCCCACTCTGGCTTAAAGATAAATTGGGACAAATCTCTTATATTACCACTCGATCACTTCCCCCCCTCATGTCAAACCACTGCCTTCCCACTGCGTCGAGTCTCAACTATTAAATATTTAGGGGTACTGGTCACGAGATCCATATCAGATTATAATACTCTTAACCTTGAACCCTTATTTGACCTTATTAAGGCAAAAATCCAAGTCTGGGCCAGACTTCCGATAGGAATATCTGGTCGTATAAACCTTATTAAGATGATTATATTGCCCAAGATTCTTTATATGCTATGGCACGCGCCCCTCCCGGTACTCTCCAAATTCTTTAAAACCATTGATGCCATTCTTATCCCATTCGTCTGGGGTCCGTCCAGACATAAACTTTCCTGGCAGGTCCTCAAGAATCCCACCAATATGGGCGGTTGCGCCCTTCCCGACTTTCGAGCGTATTATTTGGCTGCTCAGTCCTCACATATATTCCATCTTTCTAAGACAGATTTGGATAGATACCAAGCGTTGGTCTCTCGGAGGCCGAATCACCCAGCATACACCCCCCTACAGGAGTCAATTAGGCACACGGCGCGCTCCCCTGGGTCGGGGCCCAGGGCAGACATGGTCTCTCATAGCCAGTACATCTGGAACCGGACCGCTAAGCTCACGAGATGTCCACCTCACCACTCGCATACACCCCTCTGGTTTAACAGAGACTTACCAGAGTTGCTTACTATTCCAGATCCAAAAATCTGGATAGACCGGGGAATCCTCTATCTACACCAGGTCCTAACCTCAACAGGTCCTAAGACCTTTCAGGACTTAAAATCAAAGTTCTCCTTGTCGAATAGTGCTCTTTTTAGGTATTTCCAATTAAGACACGCTATTACCACCCAGTTCTCTACACAAAGCACATCATTATACACCTCGGACATAATCACCATCCTCCTCGGGGAAGACCCCACCAAACTTATCTCTAACCTGTATGTTGCTATTCGTACTCCTAGCGTCACTGATCTGGCATATGGTGCAAAGGTAAAATGGGAGGAAGATTTGGGGAGGTTAGAGGACGAGGAATGGGAGGACATAATGGCCGGGGTTGCTCTTACATCTTCAAAGCTCCCAGACCGATTAACACAACTGTATATATTACACAGATCGTACCTAACCCCCCCAAGACTGGCTAGGTTCCAACCAGATAGGAACCCGAATTGCCCCCGGTGTAATCTTGAAGTCGGCACACTTTATCATATGCTTTGGATGTGCCCTCGGGTTCAACCCTTCTGGCTCCAAATATCCCGCTTTTTACATGACGAAATGGGCTCCCCAGCAACTCTAGATCCTAAGCTTTGCCTACTTGGCTTATTACCAGATGTCGATACTGACAAATTTACAGCCACATTCCTACGGGAGACGCTATTCATTGCCAGGAAAACTATTGCTAGGGTCTGGATGCAACAGGCTCCCCCAGAGATGAGTGATTGGGTCAGGGAGATTAATACAGTCCTTCCATACAAAAAACTCATCTATGAACACAGGGGATGCCCTTCAAAGTATAATAAGGTGTGGGATAGATGGCTGACCAGGGCTGATACTTGCTCTGATGACTAAGGGTCTGGACAGGGAAATCAAACATCGTATAATACCGAAGGATATGTCATGTATTACTTTACGCTATGTTGCTAGTATTGATTGTATTTCACTCTCAACCTCTCTTTTTATTTGTATGACCTGCAGCTTTTATTTCAAATAAAGTTGATTTTTGATTTAAAAAAAACCCTTCCTTTCTATCTCTGAAGACTTTCATCTACCACAACAGCACTTCCTCCAGGTTTCTCAAATAGTGGCCTTCATCAGCAAAATCTACCCACAAAAAGGCAAAAGATTTCTCCATACGTTTCTGGAAAAGCTCATTAAGGAGCAATGTTATTCGATTTCAGACCAATACCATCCACTAAACTCTGCTTTTACAAAGTCTCTCCACCTCAGCTCCCTGAAATCATGGTTGAAAGATCTACCAGATGTGGCCAACGTTGACAACATCCTTGAAGGATACAACTTTGTCAGAAAGTTAATACCCAATGAATCTTGGAGGGAGACACAATTCAAACTACTGCATATAGCATACTTCCCCCTTCTCAACTAAATATCCACCCCTCAAGAAGTCATCATGCCCGTGGTGCTCAACCTTGAAACCAACTTTATTTCACAGACTTTGGACCTGCCCCCCTATCGTCGACTTCTGGTCCCAAATCTCATCCTTTATTTTTGGGGTAACCAAATGACTCTAATATTTGGAGACATCAAATTACTCTCTCCTACAAGGGGAAGTGTATCCACGGGACTTCAAAGCCACCAGCAATAGATTCTCCTGGCTTTGCTAATCGCACATAGAAACATCTTTAAAATTGGATTTCCCCCCCTTCCATCCACCCTATAAGAAACGAAATGGGACCTCGGAACTCTCCTTTGCCAAGAGAAGTTAGACACCATGCTTCAGAGCAACTGGGACAACAAAAAATTCAAAAAAAGATGGAGCTCCTCTATTGAAAAATGCCTAACGCCTCCTGAACAATCATCTCTTTCTTCCTCCACTTCTTTTATTCAGAGCGGATATGTCATGCATCTCTCTTCCTCCCGGATAAACTACTATGTCAACTTCTCTTCCTGGATTTATAGCTTCCTTCACCCAGACTGTTGTTGAGAGGACCCATTGTAGCTATATTGTTGTCATTATTGCTAGTCTATTCTATACTGGTTATATGGTTACACACTCCTTGACCCCAGGGGTAGATGGTGGAGGATCGACGACAACCCCATTATCTATACCCTATCTTCTGACATTACCCCTGACACACCCACTTCACCCTCCTTCCCTTTCCTATTTCCCATTTTGTTTCCCCTCCCTCCCTCCTAGCATTCTTGGTTAACATGCAATATGCTATTATCATGTCTTTCTTCACACTATGTAATCCCATAAACCTAATAAAATATATTTGTAAAAAAAATGAGGATTCTGGTGAACAAAGGGAGTAAATGATTTGTATACTTTCACCACTCCCTGTATTCTCCAACAATAACAATAGTTTAGAAAAATACAATTCCTTCAAATGAATTTAAACAATACCTAATGGGTTTTTGGGAAAGGTAATTTGGTAGTATCTACTGAAACTGACCAGAGAAGTAGTACAGTAAATCCCTATTTCAAATAGATGACCCAAAGGATAAATTGGTACCACTCAATAAATTCTGTTTCAAATGGTAAACAATATTCTATAATGCACAGATACGCTATATCAATTAGCAGTTAAACTATAGCTAAACAAATACACCAGATAATTATGACTTCTGTTTAACTTCTCCTGTTCCAGCCAGAGAGTTCTTAGGAGATTAAGCAATACCAAGCATATAGCCCTGAGTATATACGGTAACTGGGGCGAAGATGAGATTATGTAGATGCAGCAATCCTGTCTTGCAGAGTTCACGCAGTCTTCTGCCGGCAATCAGAATTTATGTACCTATGAATACTGTGTCCTTTCAATCACTGAGATGAGGCACAAAGATTTAAATTCCACTACACTAAAGAATTTTGTAATGCACGCTGGCTTCTTTGAATAAACTGGTAACAATGGTAATCCAAGAAGCAATAAAGAGATGTTACATAGACAGTATAAGTACTCTTATGTGTGGGCTTGAGCCCGTTCACCAACACCAAAGGACTGTATGTGGACAGACGATCCGGCACTCAGATGATGATGCTGGTAACGCTGGGACCATTAGTTCACACAGGCCGCTTGCTCCTGGGAGGTACAAGGCATCCACTGCACCCCTTGCAGCTCTCCTGATCGACAGATCTGACTGTTGCAGCAGCTGCTGTGGCTTCAATCCAAGCAGAGATGAGTTTTGGATGGCTCTGCTGTAAACTCACTGCGATGCTGGAGAGCGAAAGCTAGCTGTGTCACCTGCAGATAATTCAGTCGGCTGGAATGCTGTACATAGGCCGCAGGCCTATATATGGTAGCAGCAGCACATAGGGTTCCTCTCTGATCGATCACGCCGTTCCCAAGAGGCCATTGTTGGCTCCTCCTCCCCTATACGTTTCTCCTACAATGCATTACACCTCCCAGAAGTCTCCAGCACACGCCGCTGGGAAACGGTGTCCTTCACAGTTCACACTAGAGTCTGCTGATTGTTTCCTCTTTCAGTTCCCACAATTCTTCATCCTTGCTGCAATCAGTCTTATCCACAAGCAAACTTTAGAGGGAGTTCCCCCTTGTCAAGCAATGGACACAATTGTATGTATGCCAGAGGAATATTTCTGAACTCCTGGCATACTCGCATTTTTTACACATTTTATGGCGCTGATGAGGATCCACTGATAGGGTGGCACTGATGAGCACTTACTGATGGGCACTGCTGGGCCCATTAAAGTTAGTGGAAGTGTAGAGCACAGATGTGCACTGATGGGGCACTGTTGAGAACTGCTGAGCATTATTGTGGCACTGCTGAGCACTGATGGGGCACTGTAGAGCACACTGTGGCACTGATGGGCAATAGATGTTCACTGATGGAGCACAGATATGCACTGATGGGGCACTGATGTGGCATTGCTGGGACACTGTAGAGCACTGCTAGGCACACATGTGGCACTGCTGTGTACTGATGTGGCACTGATGGGGCACAGATCTACACTGATGTGCATTAATGGGGCACTGTAGAGCACAGATAGGGCACTGCTGTGGCATGGATGGGGCACTGCTGGTTACTGTAAAGCACTGCTGGACACGTAGAATAAAAAAAAGACAAGCAGCCTCATGCTGCAGCATCTCCCTCTTCTCCTCACACGATTGGTGTGAGGAGAGGAGAGAACCAGACATGTCGCTGGTTTGTTGACCGTGATCGCTCCATCATTGGAAGGAGCGATCACATGGTAACGGGCCTCTGGGATTGGCCCTTCACCCTGTTCCGTGATGCGCCGGGTCCCGAGAACCCGACGGTCATGGACACTGCGGGATGCATGACCCAGAGACTCGTCCACGGGAGGCCGTGCTGTAGCCCTCATTCAGCTATGGCCCAGTCAACAAGTGGTTAAAGCACAACTCCCAGAAATGTAAAAGTCCTTTCTTGCAGTGGGGCTATACCTATAAGCTAGAGGACAGTAAAAGCAATTTTACTTACCTGATCCTCCACTCTCTGACAAGCTACATGTTTGTCCCTATATTGGCCTTAATGACATCAGGGGTACCCGACTACTGGAGTGCAGGGGAGAAGAGGCTGTGGGGACTATTTAAAGAGCACAAATGCACAACAAAGTTCTGCATGTAAGTGTTCTGTTTTTTCATGATGTGCAATGAATACAAACAAATGTTTTGAAAGCCCCCTTTAATTATCTACTGTATAATAGGGGGTGGGGTACTGCTTCTCCTCCCCCATTTCTGGGTCCCTGCATGTAACAGTCTTTTTTTGTTTACAAAAGATATTTTATTTAGAAGGTTAAAAGAACATACAGTTTTTGGATACAGAGTAGCATATGTTCACAGTCTATGGTACAGAATAAACATTAAATTGCTTTCTCTTGCATGTAACAGTCTTGATGGCATTGGATGCTCTGGACTTGGTCAGCCCTACCGTGTCTTCGTAAATGTGGCGGTCATAATAAAACTCCTAGAAAATGATAAACTGCATTTAAAAAAGGGGTACTGTTCTCCATGTAGCGCTGTAGGCATGGGACCCTCATGTTTTCCTTACTGCCTGTTTATAAATCTTCTAGCACTATACCTCCAACTTATGTAACAGATTCTCACAGACTTAAGGGAAGTCACAGCTGTGTTCTAGACTTGTTGAAAAAACACTGCAAGCAAGAGAAACATGGCAACTCCTTTTTTCTACACCCACCCCAACCTTGGGTAAGTAAGAGTTTGTGGCACTCTGCACCTAGGCCAGTCCCCACTTGGACACCACTAACCTCTGAGGTGGCACCCTGGACATGTTGGCTATGCCTGCCTGTTCCTTGCCCTCGAAACTGAACATCTTCTTCTTACCACTCCAGAGGGTCCATGAGCACTTCAGATTCCAGATTCCAGTTGGAACGACCATCTCTTAGATGGATGCCGTAGTTTCAGGGACACCATTAATGTGCATAGACCCTTGGATGACTGCAGGTGACTGATCTAGGCAGCTTTCCATACACAGCTTGCAGAGCTCCCAGAAGGGCTCTGTAGATACGATACTCCCAGACGATCAGGGCATGCTATAGCACAGCTTTTCTACTGGGACCCTGTGGAGCAACTCTCGGCTAGTGGAGGCATCCCACAGATGATAAGGTAGGACGGCATGCAACTGTTGGGACTTTCTCCCTCTACATGTAGGATCGCCTATTCTGGAACCCTATCCACAATTCCTTTTGACTTTCTCTGGTCTGTGGATAGTTGATAGGCATTTGGCAATATGGACAGTGGTGATAGATCTTGTTCAGGTTGCGTGCATGAAGGACACACTGGTCACAGCACACTTTTTGTCCCTCTCAGGCAGTGAAACTTCCAGGTACCTGAAAGTAAAGCCCAGTGTCAAGCACAGCACAGATTGGGAAGGTCGAGCTGAGCTGTACAGCGCTGACACCATTATGCAGATTTCATGTGCTTTTTCTTTTTTCTTATCAGAAATCGCATACAACACGTGTATGGTACAATCCTTTTTAGGATTACAGCAAATAATACAAGCTATGGAAGGTTATGTCAAATGACCGTGAAAACTTTACAGTTGATGAGCCCGAATCAGGGGGAAGAACATTAGATCCATTAGAGCATATGTTCTAGACGCATCTCTGTGTGCTATAGTAGGGTGGGGGAGTCCCTGTCACCCGGTTGACACCCCATACAGGAACTAGCTGTGTCTCAAGGTGAGGGACAGCACACCCCTTTAGTCCATAATTGTATGACAGGATGCGATTTTGGGATTAGGTTGTTACTCAACTATTTTGAGTATGCTCTAGTTGGGGGTCATTGTGTATCTTCTCCCACTTATTTTTATTGTGAATATCTGTGTGTATGATATTGTATTTGGTGTGACCGCTTCTTATGCCTGGGTTTAGGGTTTAGCGGTTACCCAGGATATGTGTAGTTAGTTCTAATTAGTTTTTAGTGTATATCGACCTAAGCATAGTGGGCATGTCATATTTCCACTAGTTTGTGGAATGGGTTATGTTTTTTGGAATAGTTACGTCTTGGCGGGTAGCTTTTACTGGTTGCCTGGTTGTATTTTCCGGGTTTGCCTCTATAATCTGTGTTAGAATTGTTTCTATAGTGCGGGAGTGTGGCCCAAGTGTTTGTGTGTAGGGATATCCATTGCTTGGGTGAACTGGGCTGGGTAGCAGAGTATAATCCAGGGGGTCCACAGTTTATGGAATCTTTTAGTGGCATCATTGGCTATGGCTGCTAATTCTTCCATATCGTAGATAGCCATTCTTCAATTGTAGGTGTACAGACTGACTTCCAGTGCCTTGGGATTAACAACTTTTTTTTTTTTTTCCTTCCACTTCAGCAGACAACTTCAAGAGATTTATTACAGTTTGTTATTCGTATAAGTCTCTTGCTTAGTTTCATGATCGTGGTATATATAAATGTATTTTAATCGACCCCTTCCCCACCCAATTCATCTTCCCTTCAATCTTTATTATACCATCTCTGTTTTCCATACTCCTTCCCATCCCCCCACCCTTGTTCCCTACCACCCCATGTCTATTGGCATGCATATCTTGATGCATCAGTATTAGATTAATTCCTTCTTATCTTTATCTCAACTTCGATCTTCCACACATCCATCTTACATTCACATTTGTGTCTCTTTCACACCTAGCAACCCTTAGTGTTGTTTTATTGACCACTTTTCTCTTGTTTCTTTTGTTCTTAGCTTCTTTCTTTCTAGTTTTTTCCTCCATTGATTGATTGCTGACTCCATTTCCCTAGTCCAGGGTCCCCACTTTTTTTCAAATATATCCAATTTTCCTCTTGTAAGGTAAGTTATTTTTTCCTTCCATTTAGTTTCGTTAACTGTCTTAATCCTCTATAGTAGGCGGGCTCCTATTTTGCCACTTCTGAGCAATCATTTTTCTGGCCTGGAACAGACTATCCACTACCACCTCAAAAGTTCCAAGCTGTCCATTCTTTTCTCTATGATGCTAAAAATACATACTCGAGCTTGTTTTTCTAGGGAGAAATCGTATATTCTATTGATAGTGTCTATCACTCCCTCCCAATATCAAAATAATTTGGGACACCTCCATACCATATGTATCAGACTCCCCGTTCCACTACATCTAGGGCACCTATCATCCTGCCTCTTACCCATTTGATATAGTTTTTTCGGGGTATAGTAAGCCCTATATAGTAAATATAGGTGGGACATTCTCTGTGGTGGGGACTTTGATACTAACACACAGGTCTTTAAAATTCGCTTCCACTGCTCCTCAGATATCTCTCCTAGATCGTCTTCCCATTTTCTTTTAATAATGAGTTTCATTCTTTGTTTACTGCATGGAAGATATCTAATGTCCCCGCTATGGGTTCAATTTAATGTTGTTCAGGAGTTTTTTAAACTGCGTCCAAGGGAGGAATCTTGGCTAACGATGTGAGGCTTACTCAATCTTTAATGTCCCAATGGCAGCTCCAACCCACTTTGCTTGCAAGATGAGTAGCAAAGTTTGAATAATGTGGGTAGGTAGCTTGAAACAGTTTGGGGGTATTTTAATGGGTAAGATGTGAAAAAAGTATAATATCTTGGGTCGTGTATTCATTTTTATTATAGCTGCCCTCCCAAACCAGGAGAATGGTTGCAGCTGCCAATGCTTTAGATCTTTTTGTATGTCGGACAACAGGGGTTTAAAATTGGCTGAATAGATACTAGCAAATGTGGGAGTAAGCCGAATTCCCAGGTATTTTAGGGCTGTCTGTTGCCATTTGAATGTAGATGCGGCGCGGGCCCTAGCTAAAGAAGATGTGGGAAGCGTCAAGTTGAGTGCCTCTGATTTATTGTGGTTGACTGAGAAGTTTGATATGTAACCAAATAATTGGAAGGCTTTAACTAAATTTGGGATAGAAATGTGAGGTTTAGTGAGAAAAAACAGCAGTAGTTTGTCCGCATAAGCTGCAATTTTATAAGTGGTTGCTTGTATTTTGAAACCCTCTATGTCTTGGTTCTGTTTAACCATTCTTATGAAAGGTTCCAATGTAAGTATGAAGAGCAGGGGTGAGAGGGGGCACCCCTGCCTTGTGCCATTTTTAATATGAACCGTGCTTGATAGGGTCCCATTTACCTTGATCTTTGCTTGTGGCTTTTGGCATAAGCACGATATCCAAGACCTCAAGTGGGGTTTCAAACCTATATGTTTACATGTTTCTAAAAGGTAATCCCATGCAACACTATTGAAGGCCTTCTCAGCATCCGTTGACAAGAGAAGGCCTTCGATCTTCTCCCTGTGGGCCCCGTGAATCAAGTTGAGCGCTTCCGTGACATTGTCTCGGGCTTCTCACCCCGGCATGACCCCGACTTGTTCAGGGCCTATGAGGTTTGCTAGGAGATCTCTAAGGTGAGATGCTATGATTTTTGTTAAAAAATTTTATGTCAATATTTAAGAGAGATATCGGCCTAAAGTATTCTGTGTGGTTTTGCCCGGTTTAGGGATTAAGGCTACATGGGCCAAAGTGAAGGTGTCTGGGATGTTTTGTGGTTGTTTCAAATTATTAAAGGCCCGCAACAGGGGTGTTTTTAACATGTCTAGGAATAATTTGTAGTAATGTGCCGTGAAGCCATCAGGGCCCGGGCTCTTCCCTGGCTTTAATTGCTTAACAGCTGACATCAATTCTTCTGCAGTAATGGGCTCCTCTAGTGAGTCCGCTTCCTCTATGGATATGGTGGGCATGCCGCAGTCTTGCAAATATTTATTAAGAATTTGAAGTCTTATCTCTTCGGTCCCTGGGGGTTTTGTTATATAGTTTGGTATAGTAAGCTTGAAAAGCTGAGGTGACTTGGTCGTTTTTTTATGTACCAATTTGCCTTCTGCATTTCTGGAGGGATGTTGTGAAGCTTTCAATGCCCTAGTCAGAAACGTGCCACTCTTGTCCCTGTCTTCGTAGTAGAAGCCTTTCCTGAGGAACATTATTTGTTTTGCTTTTAGATTATTGAGTGTAGCTATTCTTTCATTTCTGTGAGGTCTGTGGCTACTTTTTCCGCTTGGGACTTTTTGTGTTGAGTTTCAAGAGCGGCAATTTTTTGAGTCAGGGACTCAATCAGTTTGTTCTTCTTGTGTGCCCCTAGTCTTAGGAGTTCACCTCGAAGGACACACTTGTGTGCCTCCCAAATGGTGATTGAGGAAAGGTCATCAGAGGAGTTTAAGTCAAAATAGGATTTAATCGTGGTTGCTATTTGTTTGAATAGTTCTGGGTCTGTCAGTAGTGTGGGATTTAGACACCAGTTGCATGTTTTGGGTGGTTGGTTTAGAATCTTTAGTGTGATGGCTATAGGGGAGTGGTCGGAAAAAGACTAAATTCCTATCTCCGCTGATTGTAATAAGGGGAGGTCTCTTTGAGTGATGAATATGTAATCGATCCTTGAATGTCTCCTGTGTGTGTTAGAAAGGTATGTGAAATAATTCCCTGATGGGTGTACTAATCTCCATGAGTCTACTAATTTAAGAGTACAATTGGGTTTTGATGCGTTTCAATATTTTGTATGTTATGCTAGATTTGCTAGATACACCTTTCGTTTTCTGTAAAGGGCTTGGGGTATGATATACTTGTGGGTAGTGTTTGTCATATAATTTGGGGGTTGAGCCATTCCTAATATGCGTTTCCTGAAGGAATACGAATGCTGGTTTTAATTTTTTAAGTTCACATGCCAATAATGTTCTTTTTCTGTGGTGTTAAGACCTTTCACGTTATATGAAATCAAAGTGGGACGTGCAGCCAATGAGGAGTATGCCATTGTGTGCACAATGTGACAATGTTGTCTGGGTGTTTCTATTGCAGTTTGGTGTTTAAGTGGAGAAATAGAGGACTATAGTTTCCGTTATGCTTGTTAAGCAGTTGTTTTAAGTTTGGGTTTAAAGGGTAATCCCTACAGCGTTGTACATAGGGGATAGGACTAAAAGTCCAGGAACTATGTTGGCGTACCCCACCAGCGAATGGCAAGAACCAGCTTGACAATCGTGGTGTGCAGGAAATCTGCATAACCTGAGGCTGGGGGGAGTCAGCAGCAGAATGCTCAGTAGAGATGTGAAATGTTATGATTTTCATGTTAAATGCTACTAATGGGAGTTGCACCTAGATGCACAAAGACGGTTTTGTTGTTCGTGGGGTGTGGCCCACTGAACCGTGAGAGGATAATTGTTGTCTGGGGAGGTGTTGGGAAATATAACTGGTGTGATATGTGCAGTTTCTGTGTGTGTTGCTGCATAGGTATGCATCACGACCTGGGAGAAATAATGACTCTTTCCTGGATTCAACATGAGGTGAGTATGGTAATAGAGTAAAGTTTTTAGAGGTTGGATATCCCAGTAAGCCGACAGGTAGGGGTGTCTGTGTCACTAGTAGTGTGGTCAGACAAGTAAGATGATCATCATAAAAACTGTAACATAAGGCATTCAGGTATAACATGTTTACCTTGTAACAACTTACAATTTCTGAAAACAGTGCCGATTCCCTTGAACTGTTCCCTGTTCTAACAAAAACTTAACAGTAACAATAAACATATCCAAAGTCTATGTGGGATGAAGGTCTTTACACTTACACCTGCATGGCTGTTAACTGTCCCTCTTAGTATGGAGGTGGGGGGGGGGTGACCCTACAAAACAGAGGGATATAATAGAGGCCAGAATTTGGTTTGGGTCCAAATACGTTGAGACATAGGTGTATCGGGGTTCGGTATGTTTTTTAGTCTTTCCTGACGTGCCCATAGGTGAAGGAAGGCATGGTTATGCACAGCTTCTGCAGCTATCTTTTGGAAGAGTCTGCTAAGAAGTTCTTGGTAGTGAAGTGCCAATATTGTTATGTCTAGCGAATGGGCCGGTATGTGGAGTGATTCAATGCCATCCTAAATTAACAATTGCATGTCACAATTTCCATTGGAGCAGAGGAGGTTTTCGAAGTAAATGATGCTTAAAGTGTCCCATGCCTGGGTTTGGAGAGGACCAGGTATGTGATGGTTAGCCCCAAAGTTTTGAGGTCTTTCAAGCTTTCTGGAATTGGTGATTTACACAAAAATGTAGAGATGTGTTGACTCAATCCTGTGGGCTGGTTGTTTGGTTCCTTCTCTGAACCCTTTGACATTCATGGGGTAGCAGGCAGAGTGTTTGTTAAGGAGGAGGCTGGGCAGTCAGGAGTAACACATGGTGAGGGTTTTTATCCAAAGAAGTGTACGTCTCTGGTCAGCTCCTGCTTATATTAGAGTGTATTAATGTTCTTTTAGTATGGGACTGGTGTCATGTGGGGGTACCAATATATGAGTGTATTTCAGCCCTTAAAGTTTTTTTGTGGTGTTTAGAGTCTCTAGGTCTGATTAACTGGAGCAATAAAACCCGTGGCACAGTATGGGCTATGGGCCTCTTTGTGGTGGTGGCATTGTAAATCCAAAAAGCCTGGCGTACAGGATTAGCGTCTTTGTGTAAGCAGGAGGCCCTTCCGAGAGTCTAAGACAGCTGGGGGGTGCAGTAAAAAGGAAGGGATGAACTACTTATCTGTAGGTGCTGTCTCCAGAGCCTGCTTTAATGATCCCCGTGAGCTCTGCGTGTCCTGAGGTGCTTTGGTTGGGCTGGTTGCGTGCATTCGGCCTTGCATGAGATCTAGTGGCCTTTCATCCAAATCAGATTGCTGCCTTCTATTGCAATGCTCAGTTGTATCCACTGCTTCCTGTCTGGATCTGGGAGGTTTGAAAGGTGGACGGTGAAAGGTTACACAACCTAACTTTACAACAAGTTAATAATATCTTTCTATCATTAAGAATTATTCCCTATATATTACTCCTATACTAACCTGTGCCAGCACCTTCTGTTTCTCACCCAGACAGACAGTGTCAGGAATTAGCAGCTTGGCAGACCAGACACGTAGCTACACCAGGAAACCAAGACCAAACAAGTATATAACTTAAAAAGGTGAGATTTATTTACAGTGCACAGTAATAAACAAACACAGCAAACAGTGAACATAAACAAACCCCAGCAAACAAAACCTAAAACCTGACAAAAACACTAACACCTACACTGCAGACTAAAGCTAATACTGGACATGGGTACAGGGTATACGGGGAATCAAGGAGGATACAAGGCAAGGGACAAGAAGCAAGGTGGTGAGAAACAGGCAAAGCAGGATCTTTAGCAGCAGGAAGGCAAACTGAATCGTGACACACTGGGGAAAGGGAGGAGCAGTTTTAAATAGCTATTAATGGCTGAACCCAGGTGTGGCTGATTGTTACAGCTTTCTGGCTCTGGGGAGACACCTGCTGGTGGCCACTGGAGCTGCAGCAAGCAGCCCAGAGCAGCACAGCGCAACCAGTAGGTGAGCTCAATCCTGACAGAGTCCCCCCCTTAAGGAGCGGCCTCAGGACGCT
>BLSH010343523.1:266036-284125 GCA_018402905.1 Glandirana rugosa
CCCCAATATATCCCCTAGTGAAAGACAGATTCTGAAACAGATGGTCACAGGTAAGTGGATCTCTACCACATATTGGGTCATTCATTACTTATTATCGGATTGAGACACAGGACACTACATACTATTTCTTTTTCGTACTCCCCCCCCGCACCAGACCTACGCGTGCGATTACCGACGAACTCGTCTCTCGAGGGCGACTGACACTCAAGGGTGTCGGATATTGCCTCGACTATGCTGACCGTTGGTTGGCGAGTCGTATCCCTGTCGAAGTGCTCTAATTTAGAGAAGATTGTCCTCTTCAAGGGGTACTGACCGCCTATCGATTATAACATGGATAGGTGTTCTAAAGCCATGTTGCTTTGGGTCCAGCAAGCTGTGTATTTTTAGGTGATCAATGATCCTTCTTTTGAGAAGTGATTCCATTATCTTGACTACAATTGATGTTAAACTCACTGTCCTGTAATTGCCAGCTTCTACCTTGCTGCCCTTCTTGTGGATAGGTACAATATTAGCTATCCGCCAGTCATGGGGAACTTCTCCTGTTAGAAGAGATTTAATCTCGTGAAGCTGTCCCTATGCTGAGCGGTTGGTTGCCAGTCGTATCAGCTCCGTTATAGGCTGTGGGAACTCACAGTCAGCGGGAGCTCTCTGCTCAAGCAGCCATTAGCGTGCGCATCCAGACCACGCCCCCCCCTCATGCTTTTTCTTTATCATACATCACAGGACACAGAGTTAGGCTATTATTCATTACTTACTGGGTTATACACCATCTCTAGGTGAATGGACACTGGTAGACAAAGTCTTAGACAGAAAGTGATCCCCTATATAACCCCTCCCACACAGGAAGTACTTCAGTTTTTTACCAGTGTCTGCAAGGTGGATGGGCATATTTGTTTGAGCTCCCTGGAGCTCCAGGTCTTGAGTCCCAGAATGTTTGTTTTTTAAATGAATCAAAGGATTGACCGATTGGATCCATTTGAAGAAAAGCTTATATGCTTAAATAAATGGTACCTGAGCCTTGCAAAGAAGACGCAAGGATCCTGTAAGGTTTTGTCTGTAACGTGACCTTCGGGCGATGGACCCTGCATATTGGAATCCTGAACACTACAGAGCTAAGCATTCCTGCAGGGAGCTTTACAGGTCCAAGGGAATGGACCCTAAGACATGAAAAGGGTACCCAGTCCTTGAAGGTCCCCAAGTGACAGAACCCGCCGTGATGGGTGAAGATTGGGCTCTTAGTTTCTAAGGCTGCCCTGCGCCTGGACAGGTAAGTGAAACCCCCTTATTTACTTATTGTGGGGTGCCCCATGTGAGTAACAGTCTGTCAATCTAGCTAAGGCGGGACACCTGTGTAGCGGTGACCGCTGGGGGGAGTTTGGGCTAGCTGCTGGTGTTTTGGGTAAGGAGTACCTACCTTGTTGTCTTGGCTGCTTTCTTGTTTCTTCCCGCGCACGAAGATTCGTCTGGTACACAAAGATTCATTTTGTGCACGTGCACCGCCACATGCCCACCGTGACCGCGCACATACGCATAGCATCCTGTTGCACAGCCATCCTATTTAAGCAGAGAGTGATGGACATGCAGCGCTTCCAGAGGACAGGCTCTGCACCATTCACTTTTAAGCAGATCATTCCTCTTTACTCGGGTCACATGAGTCACCAGGTGTTTGGCAGGCTAAGCTACTTAGCAGGATTGTTGCATAGGGGCTTGGTGAGCCCTATTTAAAGAGTCTCCCTTCTGAAGTAAATATTAAAACCAGGTACTCCCTTTTTGTGGCTTACAATGTCTTCAAAAAAGAGGAGCAGGACTAACACTACAGAGAAAGGCACAGCCATGTCATCAGTAGCTCCTGAGGAGCCTAGTTGAACCCCTTGTGTTGCATGCCCTGAGAGACCAGAGGCTTCCGGGAAATCTGAGCCGCTGCGCCTGTCTGGTATTGTGCCTTCAGTCAACGCTGCTGACTCAGCCTTTTATCATCAGGGATGAACTGTTCTCAGCCCTATCCGGGTTAGAGCACAGGATTGTTAGCATGATTGCCTCTATCCCACAGGGTGGCAAGAACTGTGACAGATCCCCTTCCCCTGAGCCCCCTAACTTGGAGCAGGAATGGGTTGTGGAAGGGGAAGAGCTAAATGCTACAGACTTTGGAGAAGGCCACACAGAGGAGTCTGCTTCTGAGGAATCTGGGCCAGAAGATGTCCAGTTGCTATCCGCCTCAGCCGCAGAAGCTTTTGATCCAGACTCTTACTGAGATGGTTCAATCTGCCTTTAAATTACCTCCTGCAGAGGTATCTGAGCCTCCTTTGTCCCCTTTGGGGTCCCTGAATCCTCCTCAGGCTGCACAGGCTTGACTGAGGCATGCCATGTAAACAGCCCCACATAAATAGATAAAGACCGCTACCTGCCCTGGTCCCTTTTACCCCAATTAAAGCAATAACCACAATGACACTGCTTTGGGAAAAATTTGCCGTAGCTGCCATTTATTAACAAAATAACCAAATAAATATACCTTAAAACAGGAATAACATAATAATACCATAAACATAATAAACCTAAGGTTGCCAATCTTTGGAGGCGCCAAGTATCCAGGTATCCACCTCGGTATCTGCGTAACACTTATAAGGTCCCCATTCTCGGACTTGTCAATTACTGCAGAGATTGGATCCCCAACATTTCACCTAGACTGGGACCCCTTTACGAGTTAACCTCACAAACACCCTTCCAAGTGTCTGATGACAGGTGGGCAATCCTACAGGATCTAACCCAGGAACTCTCCAAAGCATCTGCTTTAGGTCTGCCCAACTATGACCTTCCCTTTTATCTTTTCTGTCATGAAAAAAAGCTCTGAGGAAGGAGGTGCGCCCCCCAAACACGTCAGCTGTTACCCCACCTTGTGCTCAAATCTACCCATTTGCATCATCTCGCTTTGGTTTTATGGCTTTGTGATACCACATTGTGGTTTTGTGAGTATTCATTTTCAAACTTTTTTACAATTCTAATACATTTTTATGGTAATGCACTAGGTGCACGCGCCTCCCTTTCTCTTTTGTTTTTTAGTATCTTTCGGATCACCCTGTCCGTGGGGGGCAGCACACATTTGGTGTTTTATTCCTTGATGCTCTGGTTGCCTTTACTCCGAAGGTCTTTTAGCACTGGAAACTACTTTTTTTCTTTAATAGACAGACTGTTCATTGCTTTCTGCCTGCCACACGAGATAGCCATTCTGAAAGTGAAGGCTCATACTACTGACTCGACTATGGAAGCCAATGGGAATGCCTTGGCAGATAAAGCTGCTAAGGAAGGTGCTCTGGGCCCTGTGGTGGAGACTGTGATGGTAGCCATCCCCTCTGATGTGCCACTAGAGGAATTTAGAAACTGCAGTCCCCAGCGGAAATGCAGGAAAAGAGGAGATGGACGGTTTTGGGGCTACACAGGGTCCAGATGATATTTGGGGCCTTGGTGATAAATGGTGTCTACCAAGATTACTCTTTCCAATGATGGCTCATTCAGCTCTTTATCCTGGCCATCAGTCCATTATGTTATGTGTGCAGCTATTTGCTTCTGCGTTTTCCATGAGGTCTGTCACCATTTTTATCCTTGTTTTAATTTGCTCTTGATTTGGTAAGTATAAATTATTAAGATTGTATTTTTCTCCATAAATGGATACCTTTAGGAGCAGCGATCTTCCGTCCCTGCTCCCCCAACTATCCAAAACCTAATGGGGAAGAGATTTATGAATTGCTATAGAGATACCTCTGGATTTAGAATAAGAAAACGTATCATGATACCATGTTGTATAGTACTTGTTCTGTATATTGGGTATGTGGTTTGAGCGAAAATGCGTCTCCTGGAAAAAAAACAACACTGACCTTTTGTTTATGTTTTGTTTGGGATGTCTTAGTTGGGGAATCCGATCCTCTGATGTTAAAGGAGCAGAACTTGACTGGGCCCATTCCTAGAGAGAGAAAAAAAAAAAAAAAAACAACGAAAGAGAGCCGTGGGGACTTTAAAATATCCCCCTTAATATCACAATCACACACCCAAACATATACTTACTTACTAATTGACTGTCGACCCTTACTACTGTAAGTTCCCTAAATTGGGGGTAT
Organism: Glandirana rugosa; assembly: GCA_018402905.1. Taxonomy (NCBI): domain Eukaryota; kingdom Metazoa; phylum Chordata; class Amphibia; order Anura; family Ranidae; genus Glandirana; species Glandirana rugosa. Next base: position 270,146 of record BLSH010343523.1, read on the forward strand.
GGAGAGATGGATCAAAAGGAAAGAGGAAAGGAAAAAAACATACACAACCACCTCCACCCTCCCCCACCTTTCCATATCAGTCATCTCCAAAAAAAGTGCAAACCCTATAGGTCCATCATCTCTCATATGGACCCCCTCCCCGTCACCCCAACCCTCCTTTCTACTTAATATTTATTTGTGTAATTCACTATTTATCAAGTGATGTGCGTATTTCAATCATCTCCACATAGTGCAATGTCCCATAAGTTTGTCATCTCAGCGGCGGCAACGGGAGAGCGGTGGTGGAGAAAGAGAAGGAAGAAGATGAAGATTGAAGAAGACAACAAGAGGAAGGAAGAAGACCAAAAGAAGAAGGAGCGGAGCAGGAGAAGATGGAGGAAGACCGGAGGAAGAAAGAAGAAAAGAGCTATTTTACACAATGAAGGACTTGTCAAAAACTGCCTCATGTTTTTTGTACCACTACACTCCTTTTTTGGTGAATGGGTAATGGTACAATATACCCCATACTCATTCACATGGGGGGGGTCGGGATCTGGGGGCCCCCTTATTAAAGGTGACTTCCAGATTCCGATAAGCCCCCCACACGCAGACCCCCACAACCACCGACAAGGGTTGTGGGGATGAGGTCCTTCTCCCCATCAACATGGGAACGAGGGGGCGTGGTCTCGGCATGGAAGAGTGAAGACGCGTCTTCCTGGAGCTCCCGGCCCGTGGCCCTCTTGCATTGTCTTAGCACAGCTTTAACCCACATTTTCTTCTCCTACAAGGACCAAGGGAGTTCGGGAAGTAATCCCGCCACAACACACGCCGTCCAGACATGGATCGTTTCCTGATCCCCTTGCAGCCGGCCGCTTCAACACCGGACCCGACCAAAATGGCGCCAGCGCAAGCCACGAGGATGGAGCATAATCAGCCAGCCGCCGATGGGAAGAGAGCGCGGGAGAACGGTGACAATGACTTGCCACCATTCTCCCCTCCCAGCGACCTCTCGCACTGCCTGCCTCGCTCACTCTCCCTCGCCTCCATCTGCAGCACCGTCGGGGACGTCTGCGGATCTCCATCTGACACGGAGCACAGCCGACAGGGCCCTTGGTGCTCACAGCCCTCCAGACGTCTGAGTGCAACAGTGGGGGCCCCCTGGTCACTCCGACACTGGCATCTACCACAGTGAGTACTGCGCACAGCACACGGTTCTCACATGAGTCAAGACCTGCCCAGCTCATAGATCAGTCGGTGTGGGCTTTTCTGCAACAACTTCCCACTAGAGAGGATTTTAACTTGCTGGCCTCCCGCATGGAAGCAGCACTCAGGGGGGAACTGGCAGGGGTTAAACAGGAGGTAGCAGAAATGTCCACCAGGGTCACATCGATGGAAGAGGATTCTACCTCCCTGCATAACGCTGTCTCCAGCTTACAAGTAGCGCAGGATGAAGTGTCAGACCAAGTAGCCCAACTACACTTGCTACTGGATGACCTGGAAAATCGGAACTGCAGGCATAACATCAGAATCCGCGGTCTCCCAGAAGCCACACAGCAAGCAGGTCTTAAAACAACAGTGACTGCTATATTTAATCAGTACCTGGAACGCTCCCCAGAGACTAACATTGACATTGACAGGGTCCATAGGACCCTAGGTCCCAGGAACATAGCAGATGACAGACCTAGAGACGTCCTTTGCTGTCTCTTTATTCTTTAAAGGAAGACATTTTGCAAAATGCTTGGCGGAAGGGTCCCACTGACTTTGATGGAGTCCAGGTCCTCCTTTTACCGGACATATCCAGGAGAACATTGCAGATGCGTAGGTGTATGAAACCTCTGCTAGAAAAAATTAACGAATTAGGGATCACCTACAAATGGGGCCACCCCTTTCATTTGATTGCTAGGAAGGGGAACCGCTCATTCACCCTAAAACATCCATTGAATTTGCCGACCTTTTTTCAGTTCTCTGGAGATGCCTCCGGTATCGGTTCCCAATTGACTGGAATTTGTCCTACCAACGGGCAACGCTGACGCAGTACCAACTAGCAGGCTCCAACTATCCCGAAGGAATCGCCGGCAACAACGCAGATGGCAACCAGCTCCTCAAGACAACGAAGCCTGATTACATGATGCAACTTTTTCTTACAGGACGGCTTCTTTGCTCCCCCCTCCCCCTCAACTCCCTTCTTTTTTTTTTTTTGCTGCTGATGCCTTCCCACCCCACGAGTCAGCTCAAAAGCCTTCCCTGCTGGTCCAAGTAGTTGCTCACCGGACGTGGTAAATGTGCCAGGAGCGTTTGACATTACACCAGGCTTGCTTGAGATCAGATGTTGCTGTATCTGTTGGGAACCGTTTTAGCCTATGCCCCGCTCCTGATCAAGTACCAGTAATCCATTCTCCCATGAGCTGTCTTGGACTTATAATGACTGGGAGGATTGGGCGGGCCTGTGGGGGTAGTCTGAGTCAGTTGAACCTTACAGGTTGGGCCTGGGGGAGTTATTCGGCTGCCCCGGTGAGTTCGGGACACTTGGCACCGAGCGGGGTGCACCTTGTTAGTGTTGTGGAGCCCCACATGGAGGGGTTCCGGTACATCTTTTGAAGAAATGGGGGGCGGCCGGGGGGGGCTTTTTCAGGTCCAAGTTGCCACAACTTACATATTATGGCCTTCAGGATCCCCTTGGGAGACCTTCCAGGGTGGGGCTCTCTGGTGACCCCCCCCCCAATGCAGGGCAGGAAGACACTCTAATTCTTTGTCCATTCTTGTGGGGAGGGATACGGTTATGGTTTTGATCCCAGAGAAAGGGAACCTTTTTTTTTTTTTTTTTTGCTAATTTGGGGTGGGGGTGGGGGTGAGAGGATGAGGAGAGAAAAGGAATGATAATAGGGGGATAGGAAATTTTTTTTTGATGGTGACACATTTTGACGGAGGTAGATTGACCTCGCGTGGAGCTGAAACAACAAAATACGAGTCTCCTTTGGGGGACTTGGGTTTTCAATTGCTGGAGTCTGACCATAATCTGTATCCCATGGGTCTCGACTCTGAGCGACGTCAAAGCCTCCATTTTCTACTCCCTCATTGCTTTTGGGTGCTCCTTCATGGAATCGTTGTTGATTAATTAGGGGGTATCCTTTTTCATTTTTTTTATTTTTTATCTTCTCTCGTATTGTTGGCTTGTTATATTTTCCTCCCATTGTTACTTGTTATATAAATGTATGTGAAGAGTATATTATAGTACTTCCCCTTCGGGGGATGTCCATCGCTGAGCTGCGGGGGGACCCCCGTGGTCTGGGGGCCCGACCTCTGAAGTGCCTTACCTCCTCCCCCCGCTAGGCCCTAGCTGCCCACTCCAGCAGTAGTTCTCCAACGGGAGACTTAGCTCGCATCCCCCTTTCTTGCACATTTTTGTTTTTCTATTTACCTTTTTAACCTCATCACCCTTCTTTCTTTCTCGCGTCTTTTCTTTTCTCCTATTTGATTTTCTTTCATTTCTTCTCCCCATCTCGTCTACCACCTCATTTATTTCATATTTCTTTAGCGAGGGTCGGTGAAGGGGACCTCTTTATCCGCAATGACTTGAGGGTTCTGTCCTGGAATGTGAAGGGACTGAACGTTCCAGAAAAGAGGTCCAGCTGTCTTGCTGATTTATGGAGACAACGCCCGCAGGTGGTATTCTTACAGGAGACCCACTTCCGGGCGGAAAAAAAAAATAAACTGCACAGTAAACATTTCCCAATGGCTTATCATAGCGTTTAACCCTCATCTAAATCCAAAGGTACGAGCATCCTACTGGCCAAAACCTTACCTTGGCAATTTTTGGACCTCCGTTCTGATCAAGAGGGTAGATACCTCTTTCTAAAAGGGAAAATCCAATCACAGACGTTCACCCTGGCAAACATATACCTCCCTAATGTGGATCAGATATCGGCGCTGGAAGGGTGTTTATCCTCATTGGCTACCTTTGCCGAAGGGACACTAGTGATTGTAGGGGACTTAAATTTCACAGTAGACCCAAGCAAGGATTCCACAACGGGGGCCTCCGCCCTTTCGCAGAGGTCCAGAACACGATTGAAAGATTTGTTGCACAACCATCAGCTTGTGGATATATGGCGTATTCTGCATCCGCTAGAGAGGGACTACTCTATTTTTTCGCCCATACACAGATCATATTCCAGAATAGACCTTTTCCTGGTGTCCCACGCAATGATCCCAAGAGTCTCTAGGGCAGACATAGGCCACATCGCAATATCGGACCACGCTCCAATCACACTAGAACTAACATTACAACACCCGACTTCTGGATCCTCCGGTTGGCAACTGAATGAGTCGCTCTTGCAGGATCCTGAAGTCAAACCAGATATCTTGAGGGAGCTGGGCCTCTTTTTTGAGACAAATAGGGACTCAGTCTCCAGTCCTCTAATCTTATGGGCCACACACAAATGTTACATTAGAGGGGCGCTTATTAAGCATGGCCACAGGCTCAAGAAGGCAAGAGTAAAAATACTATCGGACCTAATGTCTAAATTGCATGAATGTGAAAAACGTCATAAAAGTCATCTTGACGCGATCACTGAGGCAGAACTAGCCCGAATACGGGAACAGATTAGAGAACATTCACTTTTCCAGGCAAGGACTGGACTGCTAGCATCTCGTAGGGTTTTTTACTAACACGGGACAAGTGCAGCAGAGCACTAGCTAATGCTTTAAGAGCCCAACGTGGGTTATCTTACATCCTGGCCTTGACTACCTCTGGAGGCTCCAAAATCCATACCTCTAAGGAAATGGCAGAGCTATTCCGAAAATTTTATACCTCGCTTTACAACTTGCATCCTTCCCCCGCTGCAGTTCAGACCCCAGACAGGTTAGAAAAGTTAGATGCCTACCTGCGGAATGCTAACCTGCCTATGCTAACTGAGGAGGAAATTGTCCAATTATCGCAACCCATTACTACAGAGGAACTCTCAAATGCACTAGCTGGTTCTCCAGGGGGGAAAGCGCCTGGCCCAGACGGTTTCACCGTTGGGTACTTTAAAACCTTTCATGACCAGCTGGCAGCGCAGTTCATTGCCGCTTTCAATGCAATCTTAGAGGGTCAGGCGGTACCCCCTGATCTCCTGAGAGCAAGCATCTCGGTCATTCCCAAACCAGGGAAGGACCCACTCCTCTGTGCCGGCTACAGACCCATCTCTCTCCTTAACTGCGACCTCAAGTTGTTCACAAAAATTCTGGCAGAGAGATTGGGCTTGATAATACAGCGTATCATTCCCCTCAATCAGGTCGGCTTCATTCGAAACAGAGAGGCTCGTGATAACACGACTTGGACAGTGGATTAATAGCCAGAGTCAAACGCCTTAAAACTCCGTTTATCCTGTTATCAACCGACGCTGAAAAAGCATTTGACAGGGTAAACTGGTCTTTTCTTCTACCTACACTGAGACACATAGGCATGCCCGCACCGTTTCTGTCCTGGATAGCAGCACTCTACTCGACCGCCACGGTGAGGGTCAATGGGGTGTCCTCGGAGTCCTTCGCTTTAGGGAACGGAACACGACAGGGATGTCCGCTTTCCCCACTCCTATTTATTCTGTCATTAGAACCTCTTTTGCAGCATATTAGGCTCAACCCGTACATCAGAGGACTGGAGACCGGTCCTTACCATCGCAAAGTTGCCGCTTACATGGACAACCTTCTATTTTATATAGCAGACCCTGTAGTCTCCCTACCTGTCCTATTATCCGAATTGCGTGTGTATGGGGACCTATCAGACTTTAAAGTCAACCTACAAAAGTCTGAAGCTCTCAATGTTACTCTAGCGCCAGAAGCCCTCGCTCGCATCAGTAGTAACTTCCCATTTCGATGGGCCACACAGTCCATTCAATATCTGGGAGCAAAAATACCTGCCAGCCTTTACCTCATTTGTCAATATAACTTCCAGCCCTTACTGAACACTATTTCAGCTGATCTAGACAAATGGAAAAACCTAGCAGTCTCATGGTTTGGCCGATGCAACGTTCTGAAGATGAACGTAATGCCAAGGCTGTTGTATCTTCTGCAAGCCCTACCAGTTAAGATTCCAAGGAGCTTCTTTAGTAGGCTCCGATCCCTCTTTATCAATTATGTTTGGCGGGGTAAACCTTCCCGGTTCAAGAGATCACTGCTACAGCGGTCGAAGCTTAAAGGTGGAGTGGGTCTTCCAGATCCGTTGCTATATTGCACGGCAGTTCACATGTCCAGAGTGGTAGACTGGTGCAGACATTCGTCACACAAACTATGGGTATCCCTTGAACAGGAGTCAGTACCAATCCCAATAGCCGGCCTTCCTTGGGCTGGAATTCCCTGCTCCCGACTTTCCCTTTCACATCCGTTGATTGAGTCCACTATGCTCGAAATCCATAGATATTACCGCTTAACTGAGATGTCTAGCTTCCCCTCCCCATTGACACCTATAGTTGGACACACAGATTTTTGTGCCCGGTTTAACTGATAAAGATTTTATGCCCCAACAGGAAAAGAACCTGATAAGAGCTGCTACATTCCTCTGGACTTCTGATTGGGTAAGTCCATCAGGGTTTTTCCCCCCTTGAATTCTTCAGTTTTGGGTAAGTGGAAGATGCTACAGCTGACACATTTTCTACGTTCCCTCCCAAACCCTGCAAATTTCCATAGACAGCCAAATTAGTTTGAAGACCTCTGCCTGGGAGATGATCCCCTGCGGAGGGCTCTTTCCCTTTCTTATGGCATTTTGCTTGCTGCTTCTTCCCAACATGACCCCCCTTACCTGTGTAAGTGGGAGAGAGATCTCAACACTACCTTCTCAGAAGATCAGAAGAACCGCATACTTTTCTTTGCTCACAAGTCCTCCTTGTGTAGCAAATACCAGGAGATCACTTTTAAAATTCTATCACGCTGGTACAGGACACCGGCAGTGTTGGCATCTATTTACCCTGGCCATAGCCCGTTCTGCTGGAGATGTGGCTTCCAAGTGGGCACTTTACTCCACATTTTCTGGGATTGTCCGAAGATTACACTATTCTGGCAACAGGTACTGAAGATCATTTAAGAACTTACGGAGTTTTCACTTGTGGATAATCCAACTGCCGTACTTCTTAATTTAACCCCTATGTCCAGCAAAAGATACAGGAAATCCTTGTTGAAACACCTGTTAAACGCAGCCAGGGCGTGCATTCCGAGTATGTGGAAACAACAATTCCCGCCTTCGTTGAGGCAGTGGTTTGCCAGGGTGAACGACATCCAACAGATGGAGGCTTTGACAGCTGCCCCCAGAGATAAGACGGATGAGCATAACACACGCTGGCTATATTGGGACATGTTCCGATATTCAAAAGATTATTTGACTTATTCATAGACAGATCCCTCCGTGAGAGATAATAGCTTATCGCTGCCGACCCTCCTGAAGTTTCTTTTCCCTTCTTTTCCTACACTTTCTCTTTTACTTAATACTCCCTTTGTTTTGTTTTTTCTCCTCTTTGGCACATTAGGTGTCGTTTTTCTTTTACCCCCCAAAATAAAAGGCTTAGATAAAATGACAGGTATGCCTAGTCACTAAGAGAGGCTGCTGTGGGGTGGAGATAAGGTAACTTATAATGAGCAAGAGAAGTGATTGGTTCCCTGCCATACAGTGGTTCACTTTCTGTTTGTTAGTATCTTACCCTTTATTTGGGCTTGTCCATGACCAAGAAGTTCCTTTATTTACTGTCCACCTTATAGAGCAGTCACATTCAGGATATATTTGTTGTAGTGGCTGAAGCCCACAGGTATTTTTAAAATTTACTTGCTTCTGGTGGTATTCTTTCTACTGTCGGTCTCCTCAAGATCTATGAATATACATTGCAAAGGTATTAATGTTTGTATGCTGATCTGTGTATAGGAGCCTGGTCATGTCATGCTGTTTGTTTCACTGCATACCATAAATAAAGAGTTAAAAAAAAAAAAACATGGGAACAAGGTGCTTTGGGGGGAACTCAAAGCACCCTCCCCATGTTGAGGGCATGTGGCCTGGTATGGTTTGGAGGGGGGGTGCTCGCTCATCCCCACCCCCTTCTGCCATGCCAGGGCTGCATGCTGGGATAAAGGTCTGGTTTGGATACTGGGGGGACCCCTATGCTTTTTTGTGTTTAAAATTTGCAGTGGGGTTCCCCTTAAAGTCCATACCAGACCTGAAGGGCCTGGTATGGACTTTGGGGGGGACCCTATGCAATTTTTTATTTATTTCTGGGTGGGGTACCCTTTAAAATCCACACCAGACCCGAAGGTCCTGGTATAGACTGTGGGGGTTGGAATGCAATGCTTTTTCAGTGATTTTTATCTATATTGCTGGGAGCCAGCAATACATTACAACCACAAGCGGTTTTAGATGACAATTTTTCCTTTACAAATTTTATTTTGCAGTGGTACTGTTCTAAACATTACAGAGATGCGCCCTTTTACAGGCATTCTAAGGGGACCCCCAGGCACAATAGTTAAAGGAATATTTAATTTTTATTTTTCACTTTAAGCATTATTAAAATCCCTGCTCCTGAAAAAACGATTGATTTTACAACTTTTGTTTGCATTGATACATGTCCCCTAGGACAGTACCCGGGTCCACATACAATTTTTAGGGCAATAACTTGCATATAAGCCTTTAAAATTAGCACTTTTAATCTTTCATGTTCAAGTCCCATTGATTTTAACGGCGTTCGCTTGTTCGCACAAATTTTTTGCCTGTTCGCAAGTTCTGGTGTGAACCGAACCAGGGGGTGACCGGCTTATCCCTAGTGGTGACTGGATGTACTTCGTCCTCTGTAGCAGGGATGAATGTAAAAGTTAGGAGTCCGAGGTCATTGCCCAATAGTACCTCGGCAGGTAAATTCCGCATTAGTATTATTAATGAAGGGATATGGCGCTGCTTACGTGCAGTGTGAGAAAAAGTGCTGTGTGCTGCTTTTTATTTCAAATGAAATTATGAATCAAATACAACTTATTTACTAATAAGAAGGAGCAGGACACTAATTACTTTCACACTAAAATAAGTACAAATATATACACACTTGATGTTAATATAATTTTATTCAGCACTTTATGAATTTGCATTATTTATTGTGTACAAATTGCACACAGCACTTTTTCTCACAATTCACGCAAGCAGCGCCATATCCCTTCATAAATAATACTTCAATACTCCACCTAGTGAAGAAACAGGGAGGCTGCAGCTGGCAGAAAATCTTAAGAGTGCTAAACGTGGAAAAATCATAATATTAAATTCCGCATAAGCCCAACTTTAAAGTCTTGGGCGCCGGCTCCCCAATCTAGATGTACCCGAGCAGTGGGTAGGCGATACACATGTCCTCCAGCTACCCGCACCACGACAGAGAGCCCAGTTTTCTCAGGTTCGCATATCAGTTGTGGTTGAACCAGAGTAAGGGTGGCTGCCATGTACTACAATCCATGGGCCACTCGACCATTAATGCTCACGGCCTGCTGGTGATGTTGTCTATTATCCTCAGCTGCTTGTACTGGATCAGCCTCATACAGAACTCCAAAATCTTCCTCCCCTACATTACTGCCTTTACGAGACGGGGAATGGTAAGGGGTATAGTCCTCTTCTCAATGTACACAGTATGCTGTAACCCTGGCCGGATTGCCAGTATGCCGTGGTGGGGGACCTCTTCTGTGATTCTATGGGCATCTGTCTCGCATGTGGCCAATCTGATTAAATCCATAGCATTTTGGCCCTGTTTGCCGGGGCTCCGCTGCTGGCATGTAATGAGCTGCTCCCCCTGGTTTTCTTGCAGGTGGTAAAGGAGCCATAACAGGTCGATGTAGAGGCCTGGCTGCTGCCCGGCTAGGTGCTGCTGCAGATCCCCTACGTGCATCCTGAAATTCATCTGCTAGGCTAGTCACTTTCTGCAGTGTTAGTGGGTGTTGGTCTCTCACCCAGTTACAAACCACCTGGGAAACACTATTAAAGAATTGTTCCAGGAGAATAAGCTCGAGCACCTCCTCCACCTTAGGTGCCTGGCAGCCTTGGACCCAACTTTTCAGAGCATGTTTTAGACGATGACCACACTCAGTGTAGGAGTCCTGATCCTCTTTTTTCCAGAACTTGCATCGATATGCCTCTGGGGTTAACCAATAGTGTGCCGGTATCTGCCTATCTTTGACTCGCTCATAGATGACACAGTCCTCATCGGCTACTGCCCTGTATGCTTCGGCCACTCGGCCCGACAACTTGCTGACCAGGATGGTTACCCAGTCTGTAACTGCGATCCCCTGGAGGTGACACTGCCTCTCAAAATCTTGTAAGAACCCATCAATGTCTCCATCCACTTCGGAGAAGGTTTCAAAGATGGCATACAAGGCGTGGCTGAGCTGCGGATGTAGGCGGTCGCATCTAGAGTGAGCTCTGCCGAGTATCCTGTATATTATCCTGAGGATTGCCAGCTAAAAGGCCTCCGACCGGACTACAAACATAGGCAGCCGATTCCTGTGTGCCCTAGCTTGGCTTCAAGGGGTGTATCGAGAGAGAGAGCCATGTCAAAGCGGCAGAAAGAGCCCCGGTCAGTGGACCTCGTGGGTCAAGATGGCGGTGGGCAAAAATCTGCTAAGGAAAAGTACAAGGAAGCTGCGAACAAGTTCTTCTCCAAGCAGACGCCTAAGTAGGATCAGCCTGCTCCCCTGGACAATATAGCAACGGATGATGCTACCGATGCAGATGACACGGTCCCGCTGGAGAATGGAGTTTGCTCAGGTATAGACTATAGCACAGTGAGTAATCCAATGTCCCCTCATGCCCCCTCCTCAAATGCTATCCTAATGCCAGACGAGCCAGAACCCACTCTCAGAGACATATTTGCAGCAGTGACTACCTGTAATGCCTCCCTCACAACATTGACAACAGAGGTGAAGGGGATGAAAGCTGAAATGTCATTCCTGAGATATGACATGCAGAGACTCAGGGAACACACTGCAGCCATAGAAGGGAGAGTGAGCTCTATTGAGGACGACTTAGGCCCCATGCAAAGAGACATTGCACATACAATTCATATCACTACACAACATGCAGCTAGATTGGATGACATGGAGAACAGGATGAGAAGATGTAATGTGAGAGCTATTGGCTTCCCAGAACGAGCTAAGGACAAGAACCCATTGGCCTTCATAGAAAAATTGCTGCTACTAACATTTGGATCAGAAACCTTTTCCCCAATGTTTTCTGTTGAGAGAGCACACAGAGTGCCATCGCGCCCTCCGTCACAAGGGGAGCCGCCGCGTCCTTTTCTATTTAAATTGCTCAATTACAAAGACAGAGATGCCATCCTTTCAGGGGCCCGAGCTAAACTGACCATGGATAATTCCAAAGTATCACTCTACCCAGATTTTGTAGGCAGAATTACAGAAAAGAAGGGAAAAGTTTCTGGATGTAAAGCGCCGTCTGCGGGCTTTGGAAATTCAATATGCTATGTTATACCCAGCGCGGCTGCGCATTTTTGTTAAAGGTGAAGTGCACTTCTTTGATAAGCCTGCATTAGCTGTTCAATGGCTGGATAGAGAGGAGGCTACGCTCCGCCAAGAACGGGGAAGGAGATCATCGCCGGCCTGATATATTGGTAAGGAGCGTATTGTAAGGGCAATTACAATACCTTGTATGCATTATATTTTGCCTGCGCTAATAAGCGCACTTTTCAGCTCTTTTGCATAATGCATCTGAGTGCACTCGTGTTAAAGCAAGTAAGACAGACACAAATAGCTGTTCACATTGCAAGCTTGCAGGGCAGTCCTGCCTTTGAATGCTTGGTCTTTTAATTTATATCATTCAGACATAGACAACAAAAGAACTTAGTGGCTTCACAATCAGCCAATCAGCCTCCAAGGCACAGTCACATGACATGAGCTCAATGCAAACCACCAACCAATGACACACTTGTTTATATTCAAACGATACAATAGAAGAGGAGTGCATGCATGGGGATTGGCCAGCCTGTATGAGTAACAGCTGTCTCCAGATAACAATGGAAGCCATGTGGAAACATGGCCTCCATTGAAACCAATGCGTTATCTCGCAGAGACCCTCTAAGCAAAACGCCATGCATGCAAAACCTCGAACTGCCATTACAACAAATCACCATCAAATACAGCTCTATGAACTATACTCCATGGCGATTATGCTACTGTTCCATTAAAAGGGTAAATTATGCACAAAGGAATATAGCTGTAGATTTCTGTCACATTGATCAGATGTGACAGAAAGCTTACAGATCATTATCCATACATAAAAAGCAATACTGATTCCATAACGCAAGTAAATCGCCGCCAAGCAGATCAATCTGTACATAATACAGGGGCCCCCCGATTGATGGTAATACACCCGTGCCACAGAACATGCATTGCACCACAAAGATCCGGACCGGCGTTTGCTCCAGCGTTAACCGCTCAGGGCGCCTGCTGGCCGGGATGATCGGGCGGGTAGCGTGTGGTTATCAAATAATGGAAGGTTTCCATTGTAAATGGCCTTTCCTCAATATCGGTTAAAGCCATATTCGCTGTACCCAGTGAATACCGGTAAACCGGTAATGGGAGACACTGTGACAATACATAATAAACACATCCTAAATTTCTACAACAGTTCCTCCTCTTGTCATATGCTCCCACGTGTCCCTCGATGAATCTTGATCATCTTCTAAACACAAACACCAGTACAATCAAAAAGAAAAAAAAAATAAACATTCAGTCCATCCATTGAACAAAAGAAAACCATGGTTGGCACGTATTCTTCGGGAGGGATGACTCAGAGGGAAAGCATGATGTGGGGGTTATAGCGATCGCTGGGATCCTCAGCATCTGGTACATGGGCTGGACTTCTTGTCTTGGCTAGGAAGATGTGGTCATCTGCTCGGGCTTTGGTGACTTGATTGATCAGGCAGCAGGAACATCTCATCATGGCATATAGAAGGAATAGAAACAAAACACATGAGTATATATACCCCTACTTCCTTCAGCCAGGATCCGATGGAAAACAAGAACTCCCCAAAATCTCCCAAACCCTTTAGAAAGGATTCCAACCTTCACTGGCTATAGCTCTGGCCCTTATAAATGAATCCTTCAGTTTAACTACTCTTGTCTGTGTTTTTTTCATGTGGAAAAGAGATGTTCTATGTGTGCTTTATTTTTGCTCTTGCTCCAAGAGAGAAATCTAACCTTCATTTCTCCATGAGATCCAAATTTCACCTTCTGAAATGTATTTTGGTGTGCAGGGGTTGTGCTACATATACACAAACACAAAATGTTGTTGGTGTTCATGCATTCCATGCATGAAGACCAAAAACATGATGCATTAACAACTGTTTTAAATGTTAAGAGATGAACTACATCTGTGTTGACCACATAGAAGAGCACATTTGCTGTGTAAAGACCTAAACTTTATGGAACTCACAGGCATACATAAAGTAAAGAAGAAGCCACACACTGTTAGTATCAAATATATGTTTATATTGTTTGCACATTCTGAGGTGCTTAGCAACATTTTAAAACCAGTTAAAACATGTTAGGCTACAAACAAAAGCGTGTAAACATGTACTCCATTTCATCAGGGGTTGTCAAGTGTCATCTTTCTGTGTGGGCACACCCCCTTCCTCCAAACTGGAGTTTCTTGGAGAAAGGGGTGTTGCATCTGAGAAATGTGTGAGTTGATCCCATCATGGGTTCTGAGCTGACACGTTTTGGGGGTGGGCAACTTTAATTAAACTCCACTATCTTGGATAAAGGGGGGCAACTCTGAAACGCGTATGCTTGGAACCACTGATGTGGTGCACTCACACATTTCTCAGATGCAACACCCCTTTCTCCAAGAAACTCCAGTTTGGAGGAAGGGGGGTTTGCCCACACAGAAAGATGACACCTGATGTGATGGAGTACATGCTTTAGTTTTGAGCCTTACCAGGTTTTAAGTTTTTTATATCTTGTTTGATATGCGTTTTTATATCTTTTATAAGTGCATTTTAAATG
>BLSH010343917.1:17613-37281 GCA_018402905.1 Glandirana rugosa
ATCGGTGGTGCCGTGGGTCAGTCTGACCCACCGCATTACCAACCGAGGTAAAAGGCTATCGGAAGCCTACAGTGCACTGTAGGGATGGCACTGTGCCCATATGTGATGCCTGCCAGTGCCATCCCTAACAGTGCTATATGCACCAGTGCCCACCAGTGCCATGTACCAGTGCCCACCAGTGCCGCCTATCATTGCCCACCAGTGCCACCTATCAGTGCCACCTATCAGTGCCCAGCAGTGCCACCTATGAGTGCCACCTATGAGTGCCCATCAGTGCCACATATCAGTGCCACCTATCAGTGCCCGTCAGTGTTGCTTATCAGTGCAGCCTATCAGTGCCCATCAGTGCTGCATATATGTGCCCCAGCATCAGTGCAACCTTATCAGTGCCACCTCATCAGTGCCAATATGTACTGCCTCATCAGTGCCCATCAGTGTAGCCACATCAGTGCCCATCAGTGTAGCCTCATCAGTGCCCGTCAGTGTAGCCTCTTCAGTGCCCATCAGTGAAGGAGAAAATGTACTTATACAAAGTTTTGTGACAGAAACAAAGAAAACCTCTTTTTTTTTCAAAATGTTCAGTCTTTTTTTATTTGTTGCGCAAAAAATAAAAACCGCAGGGGTGATCAAATACCAGCAAAAGAAAGCTCAATTTGTGGGAACAAAATGATAAAAAATGTGTTTGGGTAAAGCGTCGCATGACCGCGCAATTCTCATTCAAAGTGCAACAGCACTGAAAGCTGAAAATTGGTCTGGGCGGGAAGTGTTTTAAGTGCCCGGTATTGAAGTGGTTAAAGTCCACCTTTTATACCATGTTACACCCATATTTACTTTTTAGGATTCCTCTTTTAGAGAAATCCCCCTAGACCAAGCAAATCTCACAGACATCATACAGTATAGGGAACTGCAGATAAAACAGGAAGTCTGGAAATTTGATGAATAGTAATAAAAGCCTACAATTGAATCAGAATCTCTAAAACTATATAAGGAAGAAGCTTGTTGAAATCATTACAATTTAAGATTAAAAGGAGCAGGAGAAAGTGCTGATTGGTCAACTCATCAGAAAAGTGAGTACCAATCTAATTACATTTAGAATTAAAGTGGCCAAATGTTATTTAAAGTAAAAGCAAATTGATATCCATGTGTAGTGAAAAGCTTTCACTGTCCTATAAAATCAATTTGATTGTAAATGCATTTAATTAATAGTATTTGTTTACAAGTCCTGCTCATTGCACATTCATTATCAGTTTCAGGATGTGGCCAAGAAAAGATGGACGTCTAGGGATATGGCTGGCGACAATTCTGTTCCTCATATCAAAAGGTCTGTGAGAAAAATATCAGAGCTTTTTGGAATATAAATTTTAATAGCATTAGCATTTATTTCATAATTTATATTATTCTATTATATTTTACTACTTATAAATATTTTATCAGTTTAAGTATTTCTTTTCTCATTTTACTATTAGCAAATAATGGTATGAATATACATTTTCTAATTCACTATGGTTTTCATGAACAATGATACATTTATTATATACTGTATGTCCTTTGTCACTTTAATGAGCAATTCTTCATTGTTAACCCTTTAACGTCGACCATACGCAAATATGCGGCCCCATTTGACAGGGCTTTTTTTTTTCCAAACCAATTTTTTTGGTATATCGTCAAACATGTTACAATAACAAGGATATAAGTCAGCGTCAAATAACATTGTTACATAGGAGATTGGTACATTAGGAATACATACAACTTCCAACACAGATACAAAACCGTCAATTGTATGTAAATAGAAAATAGGGTCCATAGGGGGCTCTAGAGAGGACTTAGGTATCGGAGAATCTCGGCTCGCCGGCTGTTGGAGGAAATTTGGGGGCGCCTTGTCTGGAATCACATATGGGAAATGTTGTCCCGAGGGGACTCCCCCCACGCCTCCAGACTACCCGACCACTCAACATGGGGACCCGTGGCCGGATAGGGGCGTTGGTGAGGGGCCCGTTGGGGCAATCCTGATGTTCCTCTCGAGAGATTATCGTCTACAGCAAGTGTTTTGCGAAGAAATCGCAGGTATCAGTAGAACAGGGTAGAGAAGTGTGTATTGTAGTCGGGTATGAAGGTTTTAAGCGACCAGTGGGTTTTCAGTGGTACGTGTGCTGTGTGTTAGGCGGGGTCACCTTCTGGTGACCGCTGAGAGAACCCTGGGTGTGAGCCTCCTGTGGTCCTTGCATGTTGAGATGAGGGTCAGGCATTTGCTCAGTCCTGTGTCCTCTTGGTGGGGCTATGTTTTGACCCTGGGAGGTATAGAAGCTGGTTCAAAGGAAATTGTTAGGAGTGATTCGAGTGTCTGAGTGTCAAGGTGCAATTGGTATTTTATGGTGTTCATGGAAGGGAGCTAGTTTGGTTGGGATTTTTTAGGGAGGCGTATTCTTCTGAGGTTTTAAACTGCTGCCAACAGGCCCAAGTGGTTCGAAATGTTTGGGGGGTATCGTTGGCTTGGTGTATTAGGTCTTCCATTTCTTCAATTTTGTTAATTTTGTTAAACCAGTCCCGTAAGGAAGGTGTGTTGGGGGATAACCAGAGGGTGGGAATAGTCATTTTGGCTGCATTGAGCAGGTGGAGCATGAGGGATTTGTGATGGTGTTTTTGAGGGATAGAGGTATGGTGGAGAAGCATTTGTGCAGGTGAGAAATCCATCGTATAGGAAGTGATGTATGTTGTCAGGCGATAAACCTCGGACCAGAAAGGGGTGATGATGGGGCAGGACCACCATATGTGTAGGAACGATCCTGTATCTTTAGCACAGCGCCAGCAAATTGGGGAGACCGTGGGGTTTATTTTATGCAATCATTGGGGAGTTTTGTACCATTTGGGACAGGGCTTTTTTTTCCCGTGGGGTCACATTATTTGCGTATGTCCCTTTGTACTGGGAGTGCGCCACGCGGTGTGCTCCCAGCACAGCAACCGGGTTCTCAACGATTGGGACTCAGAACTCGAGATTCCAGGTCACCTGATTGCAATGATAGTCTCTGATTGGCTATCACAGTGATCAGTCACTGTGAAAACCATCCCTGTGTTTTTTCTCTGTCAATGGAGGACAGAGATACATTGTATCTCTCTTTCTCCTTGCTGAGAAAAAAAAAGTGTGTTTACAAAAAATAAATAAATAATAATAATAAAAAATAAAATTAAAAAAATACAAAAAAACACCTAGAACAAGGTTTGATCTACTGGAAGTCAGTGCCAGGGTTAGTGTTTGGGTTTTAAATTACTATCAGTGTGTTTAGGTAGGATAAAAAAAGCAAAATATACACTATTGTTTCTGGGCTGTGCTACGGGCACATACAGCAATTAACATACACATATATGGTATCACTGTGATTCTCAGGAGCAGGAGTATTTTGTTTGGGTTGTTCTCTGATGGAAGGTTATCGTAGTACCAAGAAATATACAGCTACATTTAAAAAAAAATATTTTTTTTACTTTAAAAAAAAAAAAAAAGGAAATATCCACTACCATTTACCACCAAATGAAAGCCCAAGTTATCCTAAAAAAACAAGGTATAATCCACCTGGCTGCACAAAGTAGTTGTGATGATATGTAGGGTTTTACTAATACATGTCAAAGTCGCAAAATTGTGGTTAGGCATTAAGATTTGTTTTACCCTTAGGTGCAAAGGAGTTAAGAAAAAGATTATCTTATGGTGTTGTAAGATAAAGTCACTGTCAGATACTTTTTTTATTATTTGTTATATCTCACTTCTCATATCTTCTCATATATTCTCTTCATTGATATTGTAGCCCTTGTCTAGGGGAAGGTGAAGCGAAAAATGTTGGCTTTCTTTTCTTGTTGATTTTTTAATAATAAAGAAATACTCTGGACTCTATAGGAAATGGTATGGGATCCTTATTGCTATTTACTTAGAGTTTAATAGACAGCACTGGTGTGTTTTTCAAAGTTGGATTACTACACCCTGCTTTTGAAGTAGTCTGTAGCAGTCTGATATTTGGGGTTGTGGTATAGGATTGTAAAGTGGGATTGTGGGTTGGGATTGAGGGGTGGAATTGTGGGGTGAGATGGTAGGGTGGGATTTTAGGATGGGATTGTAAACGGGAATGTAGGGTGGGATTATAGGGGTGGAATTGTGGAGTAGGATTTTAGAGTGGGATTGTAGGGTTTGGATTGTAGTGTTGGATTGTAGGAGTGGGATCCTAGGGTTGAATTATAAGGGTGGGGTTGTAGGGGTATGATTTTAGCGGTGGGATTGTAGGGTGGGATTATAGGGATGGGGTTGCAGGAGTGGGGTTGTAGTGTTGGATTGTAGAGGTGCGATTGTAGGGGTGAGGATGTAGAGTGAGATTGTTGGGTGGGATTGAGCAGTTGAATTGTGGGGTAGGATGGTAGGGTGGGATTGTAGGATGGGTTTGTAGGGGTGGGATTATGGGGTGGTATTGTAAGTAGTTCTTTTTTCGGGGTGGGATTGTAGATTGTGATTTTTGGGTGTCATTGTAGGGTGGGATTGTGGGGTGAAATTGGGAGGTTGTGATGTTAGGGTGGAATTGTAGGATGTGATTGTAGAGTGGGATGGTAGAGTGAGAATCCCTTCCCCATGCAATGTCCTATACATTATAATCATGTACGACACTCCCTTATAGTGATGAGTCCCAGTTCAATTTACCAACATTTCATCACAATTTTCCTTTTTTTCACCATTTTTGTAAATGATATTGCAGTCAATAAAAGGAAAATTCAAGGCTTTTTTCAATGACCCATCTTCCCCAAAGCCTCACTCCCTCCCATCCTCTAGAAAAGCCATAAATAATATAACATTTTCCTAATATATCCCTAAAATGTATAACAAAAAGTGCCCTTAAAGTGTTTGTTACCCTAAAAAAAATGATCCTGTTCTCTTAAAGCATGCTATACAGCACAGTGCTTGTGCTGTGTAATTTGGCCCCCTGAATCACCTGAAATATGTGGCTGATCCTGCCTGATTCCGCCCTCCCCCTTTAAACTGACCATGGTTTATCATGGCTGCTGAGCCCTGACACCATGCAGTTTACGTCCCTCTGTCATCCACAGCTCTCCTCTGTCCTCTCCCCCCTCCCCTCCCTGCCTGCGAGCTCTGTCCACTCCACAATCCTCCCCTCCTGCTGCTCTCATAATACAATAACCTTGCAACAATCCCCTCTGCTATGTTAAATAACGTCCCCAGTGCATTTAATTTTTATTTTAAAATGCCGCTGTGTACCTAATTTCAGAGTGCCGCTTGGCGCTCACATGACCAGCCGCCTCTCTCCTCCTCTCCTCCTCCTGGCTGACGTCAGTGGGGACAGCAAAAAATCAGGTGCAAACAAAATATAAACAATTGCACCACAAACTGCTATCAGTGGCAATCATAAAATCCAAAATGCAACAGTCCCAATGTGAGAATCTGTATCCAGAAGAGCATTAGGCAGTGAAGATACTCCCTTTGAATAGATCAAGAAACTGCTTGCCACAAGTGGCATCTAGTTTTCAAAACACACATTAGCACACCAGAATAAGCATAAGAATTCCCCAAACTTCATTACAGGTACTTATATGGTGCTGACAATTTACGCAGGCTTTACATATATATTATACATTCACGTCAGTCCCTGGCCTCAAGGAGCTTACAATCTAAGGTCCCTAACTCACATGTATACATATACTAAGGTCCATTAAGTCAGGAACCAATTAGCCTACCAGCATTATTATATTATTTTTATTATTAGGTATTAATATCAATAGGAATTCACTCTGGTGTCAAGACATTGCAAAGCTTCCTAAAATTTTGATATGCACTTTATTTGTATGTTCACATTGTATTGGTGGATTCATTCACTTTCAATTTGAAAACATATTTGTGTATAAGATTAGCACAGCATTTCTGGTTTATACCTAGAATTTAATCAAATTGTGGCTGGTGAAATGGCAGGATGGGGCCTTTTGTTGTGTTTCTTTCCTCCAGCAGTGGGCAGTCCTCAATGCTGTAGAGAATGACACTCATATGTTGCATTGTGAGCCCACACATGCATAATGACAAAGAGAGAGAAGAACAAAAATGAAGAGGTTTAGCTATCCTTTAGACTAGTGGTCCCCAACCTTTTTGGCATCAGGGACCGGTGTTATAAAAGAAAGTTGTGCCAAGGCCTAGGGGGGTTTAGTGGACAATTTTGCCACGTCTCTTACCCCCAGATGCAGGTTGTCACTTGCCACGTCACCTGCCACTAGATGAAAGCTTGTCACTAGCCATATTGCCTGCCACCAGATATGGATTGTCACTTGCCACCGTCGCCTACCACCATATTGCCACGAGATGCTGATTGTCAGTTACCACTGTCACCTGCCACGGGCGTGCGCATTAATCCACAGAAGGCAGGCCTGGAGTGGTGGGTCCTGAGTGAGGGAGAACAGCGGTGATGCGGGGCGGGTGGGGAGAGAGGATCTCATCTCTCTGCTTGCCTGCTTCACCTCCAGCAGTTTAGTGCCCCCCCCACTTGTGAGGGCAGAACAGCGGTGATGCAGGAGGGCGGTGAGAGATGGTGTCATCTCTCTGCTCGCCTGTCTCGGTTCCTTTAGACAGTGCAGCCTTTACAGGCCGGCTGCAAACTGGCCAGCAGCAGGCCATGGCCTGGAGGTTGGGGACCCCCGCTTTAGACAGTGCACATGGGAAATGGTATTTTCACGTAGCGTGCCCATTATGAGGGGCTCCCACCATCCCTGCTGGATTTCTTAATATGTTATATTATTGAGACTGTAACAGGATGAGGTGGAACATGAAGGTAGCTGGAAACAGCCAAAACTTCCAAATGGACAAGAAAATATATGGCAGGGAAGTTTCACTGTTTGAATATTCCTGACATATTTGAATGCAGGAATATTTGAGCAGACTAGCCCTATCATAGAGAATATTCATTTCTATAAGTTTTCAAAATGTTCTTTCATTGCAGAGACCGTGATATCAACTAAGTACTTTATTCAAGTTAACCAAGACGTGAAAATCCCACAGACTATGTGTGTCATTGTGCCTTGTAAATTCATGGCGGACGGTAGAGAGGAATTCCTGAATTCAACAGGTTATTGGAAGCAAGAGTTAGGTATCACAGTGGCTTCCACTGACATGTCAGCAGGAACAAAGCAAAACTTTCACGCAATCGGAGACCCTAACAATGGTGACTGCACCCTGAAAATCACCAACGCCAAGAAGGAAGATGAGGGGACTTACTTCTTCAGATTTGCGGAGAGTAAAGAAAGTATAAATAAATATAACTATTTAGATACACTAGTAACGATACAGGTAACAGGTAAGTGCAACTTAAACAGTAACTATATCCAATAACAAAAATATAATATCTTGCAGCTAACCAGTCGTTAGATGTATTGCCTATATTGTTTTTTTCAGGATATGAAAATTTGCATCAAATACAGAAAATACCTGTTGACCTGAAACCTCCTTGTCACTTCCTGTGAACTGAAAGAAAACAATAGAGAACAATATTAATTTGTTCTGTAATCTCCCACTCCCATGTAATGGAGATGCACAAAGGTAGTTGAGACTGGATGACAGCCAAAGCTGCCTCTATGAATATAGAACAGCGAGTGATCATTGACATTCCAGAACAGGAGTTGTGTTATTGGCAGAATTACCAAATGAAATACAGAAAACAAGCCAGAATGAAAAGAAAAAGGAATGCAGCTACTACCTCTAAGTATTGCTAAGCTGCAATATATTCAATTTGTTTTTGGGTTTAGATACTCAATGATAATTTTACGTAATGCTGTCTACATGTAGGCAGGTGCCTACTAAGTGTGCTGTTAGTAAGTGAGAGTTAGCTGCCCAGGTTAGGTAAAGGTTACGTTTTGAGCAAGTCGGTTTCTTGGGCTTTTTGGGCTCTGCCCTCCACACTGGTTTATATATAAATAGGGGAAAGGTCACTAGAAAAGATGTAGCAAGGAACATCCTCTGTCTTCCTTCCTTCCTTCACTAATCAACTCCACCAGTCTTGGACTTACTTTTATACAGGTATACCTGGGCAGCCACAGTGGAGTTAGTGAGGAGAGCCGAGTGTGCATTTTGATCTGTAAATGTCGCAGAAGCATTCAGCAAAAGTTCACAAATTATTCGAAGGGTCTAGGGTCTGAAGTTACCCTAAAGGAGTGCACTGTGGAACATGGCGTATTAGAAAAACAGGGCCTGAAAAGCATTAAAGGGGTACAAGAAGAAAGTCCCTATGAAGGGTTAACTCAGCAGAAGAGTCGGAGTAAGAGAGTAGTTGCCATGGGTAACCATAGATTGGTAAGAATGTATAGCAACTGGTCAATAAGCGTGGTACCTGGCATAGGTGACAGGTCCTCCGGTAGCAAAGGGGTTGTATTCTGCCTCCTTCCTTAGCAGAGCAGACGGTTCCCCCAAAAGCAATCGGGACCAAACCTATAGTATGTAGACCCTATGTACCTAGCTGCATGGTGCGGGAGAGCTGAAGGAGTTAAGGTAGTCCTAAAGTCGAAGGTTTTTACCTTATTGCATTCTGTGTACTAAGGTAACCCCCCTTAACCTGAGCCCTATCTTGATTCACGATGTGCATGAGAGCAGCAGCTCTCCCGGGTTACTTTCTCTCCTCATTGGCTCACACAGCAGCGGGATCAATCACAGTCAGTGAGCCAATGAGGAGAGAGCAGGGGGCGGGGCTGAGCCACACTGTGTGTGTGAATGGACAATATCCATTCACAGGAGCGTGGCTCGGGAGCAAGCCCGGTCGAATGCCCCCATAACAAGAGACTTGCTACTGGGGGCACTCAGCAAAGGGAAGGAGCCAGGACCATCAGTGGGGAACCCAAAAAGTAGAGGATCGGGCAGCTCTTTGCAAAATCATTGCAGTAGGTAAGTATAATATGTTTGTTATTTTTTTTTTTCCTTTAGAATCACTTTAAGTAAGTGCATGCATGAGGTCTGTGCTAAGTGCACAGCAGGTTTCTATTCTGCCACTGAAAGTGAGGTGGCAAAGTTAAGCTGGACTGGCAGAGAAGGCATAGGCTCAGTAGTGTCCCTCCTAAATGCAATATATACTGAGGAAGGTGTTTAGTGACTTGGGACAGAACACTTCACTGCACATGGTGTATGGCTCACCTCTATGCCAAGGTTCTGCCCTAATGTGGACTTTCACATGAATGCGGCCCTGCCTGGCCCCTGGCCTTGAGCGTATACATGAGAGGCAGGGCCGGCCCTACCATGGGTCCCAGTGGGTCCATTGGACCCAGGCAGCACTTTAAGAGGGGCAGCACATTGAACCATGGCTGCCTCTCCTTCTCTTCTATCACCCAGCAAATTGACAACCAAGATTTTTTCCCAGCAGTTTTGTGTTTCATGATGACAACTACCCCCGGGCCGCTCTGCCGGCCTCTGTACTACCCTAGCCTTCCCCTATACTACCCTAGCCTGTCCCTATACTGCCCTAGCCTGCCTATATACTACCCTAGCCTGTTTATATACTGCCCTAGCCCGCCCCTATACTGCCCTAGCCCGCCCATTGGAATTGAACATAATGGTATGTCATATAATTTTGCATATAGGCAAGGGGCTGTTGCATGTAAATCTGACTTCCTGATAAAGTTAATTTTAGTTTTAATTATCATGATATAAAATAATGGATGTGGGGGCCTTTTGGTGGGCATGATTTTTTGGGGGGTGGGGGGGGGGGCAATATTTCATTCTTGGACCCAGGCAGCACAATGTCTTGGGCCAGCCCTGATGAGAGGAGAGAAGAAGTACCCCCATGGGTGCTGGGCGAGTAGGCCCCACCCACATACATTTTAAAGTTGTGGCGGAAACAGACAGTGAAAGGAAATCTTCCAACTGAGGTATGTGACCTGGTGACAGCTGTCGTAAATGGTGATTTTCTCTAAATTAGATTTACTCTAAAATCATGGCAAGATATTTTGGGAGCTGGGTTGGCGCTGCCCTAGATATTATAAAAATAATTATCTTGTGTTTAGATAATATAAATATAAAGTGCTATTTGAATTCAAATAAAAGATTAAAATAAAAGATTTTTTATATATAAAAATGTAAGGTGCCCTAATGGGTACTACTTGATATACCAAGCAATAAAAAATTATTATAAAGGTCAAACGCATGATAAATTATGGGTTAAATGTTGTGCTCCCCAATCCTGTGCAAAATAGCATAATAAATAAATAAATATATAATCACATCTGAAAATATTAGTAAAAACAATAATTACCAAGTGTCCTTTGAGTGAAGTCCATTATTTTCCTTTTGTGAATCACGCGTGCTCCCCTATGTCTACCCTGCTTACCGGACAGCGCCACCCCACACAGAGGTAAAGCGCAGAGGCGTCTGTCTAGATGGGTAGTGCGGGGTCTTTTAACCACTTCAGATCCGCGCTATTGCCAAAGTACGGCTCCAGCGCGGATCTGAAATGCCGGGAGGACGTCCATGGACGTCCTCCACTGCGCACGCTCCAGGCGCGCCCCCTAGCGGCAGCAGTGCGCGCCGCACGCTGCGCGAGCGTGCCCGTGGCTCGGGCGGACTCGATGACCGCCCGAGACCCGGCGATCTCTTTTGGGAGCCTCAGAACGGGGAACCACCGTTGTAAACATGGCGGTTCCCCGTTCTGTGACAGGGGACATAACAGATCTACTGATCCCTGTCACTGGGATCAGTTAGATCTGTTATGTCCCGAGCAGCCGTGCCCCCCCCACAGTTAGAACACGCCCAGGGAACATATTTAACCCCTTCACTGCCCCCTGCAGGTTAACCCCTTCACTGCCAATGACATTTACACAGTAATCAGTGGACATTTACATTTCTGATCGCTGTATAAATGTCATTGGTCCCAAAAAAGTGTAAAAAAATGTCCGACATGTCCGCCCCAATATCGCAGTCCCGATAAAAATCGCAGATCGCCGCCATTACTAGTAAAAAAAAAAAAAAAAAATAATAAAAACGCCATAAATCAATTCCCAGTTTGTAGACGCGATAACTTTTGCGCAAACCAATCAATATACGCCGATTGCGATTTTTTTTTTTTACCAAAAATATGTAGAAGAATATATATCGGCCAAAACTGATGAATATTTTTTTTAATGGGTTTGTACTTTAGCAAAAAGTAAAAAATATTGTTCTTTTTTGAAAAATTGTCGCTCATTTTTTGTTTATAGCGGCGATCAGAAATGACGCAAAGGGGATCAAATACCACCAAAAGAAAGCTCTATTTGTGGGAAAAAAAGGACGCAAATTTTATTTGGGTACAACGTCGCACGACCGCGCAACTGTCATTCAAAATGCGACAGCGCTGAAAGCCTAAAATTGGTCTGGGCAGGAGGGGGGTTTAAGTGCCCGGTAAGGAAGGGGTTAAGTTGATCCTGCTTTCAGGCGACCAGTCCTGTGCTTCAGGTATGTGTTTTGATCCACAGTCCTCCGTAGGTGGGTATATTATTGACCAAGTTGGAAACAGAAAGGAAATAGCTCCATAGTGTATATCAGTCAGAAAAAACAGTATTTATTTATGAAAACTTTTAAAAACAAACGTTCATCAAGAATCCTTCGTTGCAAAAGAAAAGGAAAAACGGTCACTAGTGATTTGGGCTATAGTGACCGTTTTTCCTTTTCTTTTGCAACGAAGGATTCTTGATGAACGTTAAAAGTTTTCATAAATAAATACTGTTTTTTCTGACTGATATACACTATGGAGCTATTTCCTTTCTGTTTCCAACTTGGTCAATAATATACCCACCTACGGAGGACTGTGGATCAAAACACATACCTGAAGCACAGGACTGGTCGCCTGAAAGCAGGATCAACCTAAAAGACCCTGCACTACCCATCTAGACAGACGCCTCTGCACTTTACCTCTGTGTGGGGTGGCGCTGTCCGGTAAGCAGGGTGGACATAGGGGAGCACGCGTGATTCACAAAAGGAAAATAATGGACTTCACTCAAAGGACACTTGGTAATTATTGTTTTTACTAATATTTTCAGATGTGATTATATATTTATTTATTTATTATGCTATTTTGCACTGGATTGGGGAGCACAAGATTTAACCCATAATTTATCATGCGTTTGACCTTTATAATAATTTTTTATTGCTTGGTATATCAAGTAGTACCCATTAGGGCACCTTATATTTTTATATATAAAAAATCTTTTATTTGAATCTTTTATTTGAATTCAAATAGCACTTTATATTTATATTATCTAAACACAAGATAATTACACTATTTTTATAATATCTAGGGCAGCGCCAACCCAGCTCCCAAAATATCTTGCCATATAAACTTCCTTTATTAGGAAGCCAACACTGGGGGCAGCAAACCCAAGAGATCCTGAGCGCAATACATTCACTTATTAGCATTACTCTAAAATCATGTTTTGTCTTTGGAGCTGTAAGTTAAGGGAAGTCTCCTGCATAGAATTTTTTTCCAGCCAGTGCACGGTGAGGCAGAGGGCGCCATGGTCACATCTACGGTGACAACGGTCAGACTTCTTACAGTTATTATTGTGAATGGCTCATGTTTCCACCAAATATGTGGTGGCAATAATTTGTATATGTAAGAAGTTAACCACAGGATTCACCAAACCCTAATAATGAACACACTCAGTCCGCTGCCACTTTGGTTTCATGTCCGGAGAGCTGGAAAAATGTCTGTGCAGCGTGGGGATGAGTGGCAATGGGCACCAAATCAAATAGAGGGGTCAATCTCCTTTCTGAGGACACAGACACCAATAAAAATCTTTGACTAAACTTATATTTTCCTCAATGTTGTATAAGAATGTTATAACATTTTTCTACTCATCTTTCTTCCTCAGACATTAGGGAAGTAGATGGCTATTCTATTCAGGTGGCTGAGACTGTCATTGTTCAGAAGGGTCTTTGTGTCACCATTCCTTGTACATTTACCGCTGATCACATGAAATCCTTTACCAGCTCTAGAGGTCACTGGAAGACGATATGCCATGAATTGGTAGCCTCTAGTAACAAGTCAATTGTTGGCAGAAAGCCAAATTTTCATTTGATGGGAAATCCAGATAATGGAGATTGCACACTAATGATAACTGATGCCAAAGAGCAAGATTCTGGAAAGTATTACTTCAGATTTGAAGATGGGCAAGATGACAACCGGAAGCACAGCTATATATCCAAAATGATAACAATACAGGTCACAGGTAAGTTTACTGCCCACAAATGCCAACAGTTCCTTTTAAAGGTCTACTCATTAAGGTGCTCCTGCAGTGGTGCACTTAGCACACCTAGCACCTGGGGTTGACTATTTTATTTGCACCCCCTTCCCCCTAAAAAATAGTCAGAAGGGTGTGGTCAAATTGCACCAACAGTGGGAGGGGCTTAAAGAGGCACATGCTTTATTGACCATGCTGCAAGTGAGCATGACAAACTTCAGCACATTCATTTTAATTGAAGACTAGAGTTAAGCGAACAGTTCGAGCCAAGAAAAAGTTTGTCGTGAACATCGCCTGCGGGGGCGCTAGGTGGGATGTCCACTCACTGAGTACCCCACAATGCACTGCATAGTGCATTTTAAGCCCTGATTGGTCAAAGCTTTGCCCAATCAGGGCACAGTGAATAGCTGGTTGTTAAGGAGCTGGCCGGGAAGCCGAACTTGACATCCTTAGAAATGGATAAGTCATCAGCAGTCAATGGGCTTCCCCACTGATAAGTGAATGAAAAAAGAAAAAAACATTGCTGGCAAATCCATACTTGTCCCTTATCTGAGTATGCAGCCTGGCAGGCCAGGAATTAGGGGGGCGGTGAGTGAGCCCCCCCGAACCATATCAGGCCCCACGCCCTCAACATGGGGGCAAGGGCCTCTTCCCCAAAACCCTGGGCTGGGTGGCAGGGGGCTTATCAGAATCTGGAAACACCCTTTAAAAACAAGAGGCCCAGAGATTCCACCCCCCCATGGAAATGAGTGTAGGGTACATTGTCATTGTACCCCTACTTAGAAATAAAAACACACAGTTTTTGACAATATCTTTATTAAAATAAAAAACAATGTCCCCTAATGTAGATTCATTGTCAATCACGACACTGGACCTGAAAAAAAAAGAAAAGACGATCCGCCCACGACGTAAGCTAACCCTCGACTACCTGCTCCACCAGTTGACAGTTCTTATTTAGGTAAGGGGCGGGCGACATCACTTGGTGACATTACCCCGACCCAGCATGCACTGCTCGTTTTCCCCCTTTCCTGACCTGCCGGGTTGCATGCTCCAATAAGGGTCTGGTATGGATTGGGGGGGGGGCCCAATCTGTTTTTAAACCACTTGACCACTGGGCACTTAAACCCCCTTCCTAACCAGACCAATTTTCAGCTTTTATCGCTCTCACATTTTGAATGACAATTACTCAGTCATTCAACACTGTACCCATATGAAATGTCTGTCCTTTTTTCACACAAATAGAGTTTTCTTTTGGTGGGTTTTTTTATTTTCTGCGCTATAAATGAAAAAAGACCGTAAATTTTGTTAAAAATTGCATTTTTCTTTGTTTCTGATATAAACTTTTGCAAATTAGTAATTTTTCTTCATAAATTTTGGACAAATCTATATTGCTTTGGTACAAATAACCCAAATTAGTGTATATTATTTGGTCCTTGTGTAAGTTATACTACAAGCTATGGTGCCATTCACTGAATATTGATCACACCTGATGAACTGATGGACAATCTCATTTCTTGAGACCCTAACAAGCCAGGAAAGTACAAATACCCCCCCCCCCCCCAATTACCCCTTTTTAGAAAGTAGACAGTCCAAGGTACTTAGTAAGAGGCATGGTGAGTTTTCTGAAGTTGTAATTTTTTCCCACAGTTCTTTACAAAATTAAGATTTTTATTTTATTTTATTTTTTTTCATAAAATTGTCAGAATAACAGGTTATTTCTCACACCCAGCATATGCATACCACCAATTACACCCCAAAACACATTCTGCTACTCCTCCTGAGTATGGCGATACCACATATGTGAGACTTTTTCACAGCCTGGCCACATACAGAGGCCCAACATGCAGGGAGCACCATCAGGTATTCTAGGAGCATAAATTTCGCATAACATTTCTTGACTACCTATCACACTTTTGAAGGCCCTGGAGCACCAGGACAATAGAAACACTCAAAAAATGACACAATTTTGGAAAGTAAACACCCCAATTTATATTCTAGGAGGCATAATGAGTTTTATGAACATGTCATATTTTTTCAAAGGTTTTGGGAAAATGTGCAAAGAAAATGAAAACATACTTTTTCTTACACAAAGTTGTCAATTTATACAATATTTCTAACACATAGCATGTACATAGCAAAAATTACACTCCAAAATATATTCTGCTACTTGTCCCAAGTATGGCGGTACCACATTTGTAAGGCTTATCCACAGTCTGGTGTATGGTCACATACAGAGGCCCAACATGCTGGGAGCACCATCAGGCATTCTAGGGACACACATTTCAAATCTAATTTGACTACTTATCACACTTTTGTGAGGCACTGATGGGCACTGTAGTGGCATGGATGTGGACAGATGAGCCAGGGATGGAACATGGATGTGGATAGGTGAGCTAGGGATGGAACATGGATGTGGACGGATGAGCCAGGGATGGAACATGGATGTGGATGAAGGAGTCAGGGATGGAGCATGGATGATCATGAATCTGGATGGATGAGCCAGGGATGGATGGATGAGCCAGGGATGGATGAATGAGCCAGGGATGGAGCATGGATGAGCCAAGGACTGGATGAGCCAGGGATGGGGTAAGCCAGGGACTGGGTGAGCCATGGTCTGGGTGAGTCAGGGACAGGTAAGTGAGGGATGGGGTGAGCCAGGGACGGGTGAGCCATGGACGGTTGAGCCATGGATGGGTGAGCCAGGGACGGGTGAGCCAGGGACAGGTGAGCCAGGGATGGATGAGCTAGGTACAGTTGAGCCAGGGATTGGGTGATCCATGGACGGGTATCCCAGGGACGGGTGAGCCAGGTACTGGGTGAGCCAGGAACTGGGTGAGCCAGGGACAGGTGAGCCAGGGACTGGGTGAGCCAGGAAATGGGTGAGCCAGGGACAGGTGAGCCAGGGATGGGTGAACCAGGGACAGGTGAGCCAGGGATTGGGTGAGCCAGGGACTGGGTGAGCCAGGGACAGGTAAACCAGGGATGGGGGAGCCAGGGACAGGTGAATCAGGGACTGGGTGAGCTATGGACTCGGTGAGTCAGGGAGAGGTGAGCCAGGGACGGGTGAGCCAGGGACAGATGAGCCAGGGGCGGGTGAGCCAGGAACTGGGTGAGCAAGGAATGGGTGAGCCAGGGAATGGGTGAGCTAAGGATGGATGACCCAGGGATGGATGGATGGATGAGCTAGGGATGTATGGATGAGCCAGGGATGTATGGATGGATGAGCCAGGGATGTATGGATGAGCCAGGGCTGCATGGATGGATGAGCCAGGGGTGAATGGATGGATGAGCCAGGGATGCATGGATGGATGAGCCAGGGATGTATGGATGGATCAGCCAAGGATGCATGGATGGAGTGATCACGTTGTAAAGGGCCGCTGTCATTGGCCCTTTAACTCGATCCGTGACACGCAAGGTCACAGACATTGCCGGGTGCGTGCCCCCGCGGGCGCGCGACTCCAGGAGGATGCCCTCCCAGAATAAGCCGACCACACTGTAGACATATTTTGACTATAGCGTGGTCGGCAAGTGGTTAAAAAAAATTGGCATGGGGTTCCCCTTAAAATCCATACAAGACCTAAGGGGGCTGGTATGGATTGGGGGGGACCCCCACACCATCAGGCATTCTAGGGACACACATTTCAAATCTAATTTGACTACCTATCACACTTTTGTGAGGCACTGATGGGCACTGTAGTGGCATGGATGTGGACAGATGAGCCAGGGACGGAACATGGATGTGGATAGGTGAGCTAGGGATGGAACATGGATGTGGACGGATGAGCCAGGGATGGAACATGGATGTGGATGAAGGAGTCAGGGATGGAGCATGGATGATCATGAATCTGGATGGATGAGCCAGGGATGGATGGATGAGCCAGGGATGGATGAATGAGCCAGGGATGGAGCATGGATGAGCCAAGGACTGGATGAGCCAGGGATGGGGTAAGCCAGGGACTGGGTGAGCCATGGACTGGGTGAGTCAGGGACAGGTAAACCAGGGATGGGGTGAGCCAGGGACGGGTGAGCCATGGACGGTTGAGCCATGGATGGGTGAGCCAGGGACGGGTGAGCCAGGGACAGGTGAGCCAGGGATGGATGAGCTAGGTACAGTTGAGCCAGGGATTGGGTGATCCATGGACGGGTATCCCAGGGACGGGTGAGCCAGGTACTGGGTGAGTCAGGGACAGGTGAGCCAGGGACTGGGTGAGCCAGGAAATGGGTGAGCCAGGGACAGGTGAGCCAGGGATGGGTGAACCAGGGACAGGTGAGCCAGAGATTGGGTGAGCCAGGGACTGGGTGAGCCAGGGACGGGTAAACCAGGGATGGGAGAGCCAGGGACAGGTGAGCCAGGGATAGGTGAGCCAGGGACAGGTGAGTCAGGGACTGGGTAAGCCATGGACTGGGTGAGTCAGGGACAGGTGAGCCAGGGACAGGTGAGCCAGGGACGGGTGAGCCAGGGGCGGGTGAACCAGGAACTGGGTGAGCCAGGAATGGGTGAGCCAGATATGGATGACCCAGGGATGGATGGATGGATGAGCTAGGGATGTATGGATGAGCCAGGGATGTATGGATGGATGAGCCAGGGATGTATGGATGAGCCAGGGCTGCATGGATGGATGAGCCAGGGGTGCATGGATGGATGAGCCAGGGATGCATGGATGGATGAGCCAGGGATGTATGGATGGATCAGCCAAGGATGCATGGATGGAGTGATCACATTGTAAAGGGCCGCTGTCATTGGCCCTTTAACCCGATCCGTGACACGCAAGGTCACAGACATTGCCGGGTGCGTGCCCCCGCGGGCGCGCGGGAGCGCGACTCCAGGAGGACGCCCTCCCAGAATAAGCCGACCGCACTGTAGACATATTTCGACTATAGCGTGGTCGGCAAGTGGTTAAAAAAAATTGGCATGTGGTTCCCCTTAAAATCCATACAAGACCTAAGGGGGCTGGTATGGATTGGGGGGGACCCCCACACCATTTTTTTAAAAAACATTTTTGTATTGTCTGTGATGGTATTGTTTTGCCAGAAATTTTTTTTTTTTTTGCCTTAATTTTTTTGAATGTCATTTTTTAAATGTCATTTTTTATTTATAAATGTCAGTTTTGCTGCAGCAGGTTCTATACATGATACAGGTACTATATTTAAAGGAATTTTTCATTTTTATTGTTTTACTTTAAGCATCATTAAGATCACTGATTCTGTAAAAATTAACTTTTAACCATTTGCCGCCCGCCCGCCGTGGATTGACGGCTGCAAAGTGGCTCGTTATCGTGAACCGCCATCACCTGATGGGCGCCGCGATAACTAGTATTGTGCGCGTGACGCCGGAGGCGCGCTTTCACACTCACTGTGTGTCGGGGGGCCAGGGAGCGGGTAGGGCGGACTCGCTCGCCACTGGCTAGCCGTGATCACCCCCCCGGAGCAACAGAACGGAGGTCCGTTTATGTAAACACGGATCTCCGTTCTGACAGAGGGGGAAGGGCTGTGATCACAGGCTTCCTGTATATGGAAGTCGTGATCTTTCCCTTCCCCCTGCCAGCCCAGCCCCCATACAGTTAGAACACACTGAGGGAACACAGTTAACCCTTAGAGTGCCCCCTCCAGGTTAACCCCTTTACTGCCAATGGCATTTACACAGTAATGAGTGCATTTTCATAGCACTGATCGCTGTATAAATGCCAATGGTCCCAAAAAAGTGTCAAAATGGTCCGACATGTCCGCCGCAATATCGCAGTACCGCAGTACCGCTAAAAATCGCAGATCGCCGCCATTACTAGTAAAAATGAATTCTCATTATTCGTAAATGCAGCAACTTTTGCGCAAACCAATCAATAAAAGCCAATTGCGATTTTTTTTTACCAAAAATATGAGGAAGAATATAAATCGGCCAAAACCGATGAAAGACATTTTTTTTATATTTTTTTTTTGATTTGTACTTTAGCAAAAAGTAAGAAATATTGTTGTTTTTTTTTTTTGCAAAATTTTTGCACTTTTTAGTTTATAGCGGTGATCAGAAATGACATAGAGGTGATCAAATACCACTGAAAGACAGCTCTATTT
Source organism: Glandirana rugosa (assembly GCA_018402905.1). Taxonomy (NCBI): domain Eukaryota; kingdom Metazoa; phylum Chordata; class Amphibia; order Anura; family Ranidae; genus Glandirana; species Glandirana rugosa. The sequence continues at coordinate 36,898 of BLSH010343917.1, forward strand.
GTGGGAAAAAAAGAACGCAAATTTAGTTTGGGTACAACGACGCACGACCGCGCAATTGTCAGTTAAAGCGACGCAGTGCCGGTGTTTATCTCGACAGAAAGTCACCATAAACTAGTGGAGATACAGTAAAGACTAGTGGCGATATTTGATTTTTCACGTTTTTAAAACGTTTTTTTTTTTTGTTGTTATAAAGAATGAAAAACGATTTCATGTTTAGTTTTTTTTTTATATTTTTTTTACAGAAAGTAGCCAAAACCGGCTAAATATAAGAAGGAGTATAAAAACCATTTTTTTTTAGCGTTAACCGAAAATAACTAACCAAACGCGTTTTCAACGACGTAAATGCTTATTACTCTTAAGTAAAAATGATCATTACCGCCGCTA
>BLSH010343917.1:38155-54947 GCA_018402905.1 Glandirana rugosa
CACGATATTTTTACGTGACTAATGACACATTTACGGTAACCGTCACTTCCCCAATTGGACGTCCCTGTGTGAGGGGGAAGGGCTGTGATCACAGCCTTCCTGTACATGGAGGCTGTGACCACTTCCCTTCCCCAGCTAGGCAAGCCCCTATACAGTTAGAACACGCCCAGGGAACATAGTTAACCCTTAGAGCGCCCCCTGCAGGTTAACCCCTTCACTGCCAATGGCATTTACACAGTAATCAGTGCATTTTTATAGCACTGATCGCTGTATAAATGCCAATGGTCCCAAAAAAGTGTCAAAATGTTCCGACATGTCCGCTGCAATATCGCAGTACCGCTAAAAATCGCAGATCGCCGCCATTACTAGTAAAAAATAAAAAAAAAAATAAAAACCCCAAAAATGAATTCTCATTATCCGTAAACGCGACCACTTTTGCGCAAACCAATCAATAAACGCCGATTGCGATTTTTTTATCGCAAATATGATGACGAATATAAATCGGCCAAAAACTGTGAAAAAAAATGTTTTTTTATATTTTTTTTTTTTGGATTTGTATTTTAGCAAAAAGTAAGAAATTTGTTTTTTTTTTGCAAAATTGTCGCTCTTCTTTTGTTTATAGCGGCGATCAGAAATGACGCAGCGGTGATCAAATACCACCAAAAGAAAGCTCTATTTGTGGGAAAAAAAGGACGCAAATTTCGTTTGGGTACAACGTCGCACGACCGCGCAATTTTCAGTTAAAGCGACGCAGCGCCGAATCGCAAAAAGGGCTCCGGTCCTAAAGCTGGAAATCCTTCCGGTCCTTAAGTGGTTAAGAGCCCACAAATTGTTGAATACTGATGTAAATTCATACATAAAGACATAAAACAGCCATCTTGAAGTTCTATGTTAATTAAATCATATTCAAATTCATTGATTTACATTTGAAAATATGACCAAAACTATAAAAAACAGTAAAAAATATAAAAAAAACAATTATAACAGAATTTATTTGATTGTTCATAAAACTTAAAGAAAACAAGTTGCATTATGACTTCATAATGTGATCTGATTTCTTCAAGATTTAATAATAATCAAATCCATTACAATATTGTCAATTTTATATATATATTTTCTGGTTAATATGATGTTATAGTTTTTTGTTTTTTTTTCTGGTTTCATAGACATGAAAAAGGGGAAGATCTTTTAGCCACCGAAATACTTTGGTTGTTTTATGTCTTCTTGTATGAATGTACATCAGTATTAAAATATTTTTGGACTCTTGGCTTCTTGGTTTGGTGCTCTCATTAGACTTCCTTTAGAAAAACTCTGGGTCCCCTAGCTGAGGGGTACCCTGTTTGAGCTGAGAGAAATCCAGAGCCATTGTTCTCTGCTTGAATGTGAGTGATCTTCTTCAACCACAGGTTATTGATGAGCAGAGGCGTAACTAGAACCTTCAGGGCCCCGATGCAAGAAATTATGAAGGGCCCCCTGACCCCTGGCCAGGGCCCTTCCCTCTTCCCACTGATCCTGGGGCCCTTTACTCCCATTGTGGGTCCCTTTATTATGGTACTTTCACAAGTTCTGCAGCAGGCCCCAGGGGGACCAGGGAAGCACACAGGGGCCCTGGGAACAGCAGAAGACAAGTAAACTGGATAGAGGAAAATGGAGGAGATTGGTTCCTCTAAATGCCACCCCCGCCATTCCTCCTATTCAGGTGTACAAGGGAGGCACATGGGCCCCCTGGACCATGGGGCCCGGTTGCAATTGCAACCCCTGCAACCCCTATCGTTACGCCCCTGTTGATGAGTCAAATGCAGTGCCTCAGTCATATGTGTTCCAGGCAGGGCTGGCCAAAGACATTGTGCTGCCTGGGTCCAAGAATGAAATGCTGCCCCCCCTAAACCCCACCCCCCCAAAAAAAATCACGCCCACCAAAAGGACCCTACATCCATTATTTTATATCATGATATTTAAAACTTAAATTACATTTATCAGGAAGTCAGATTTACATGCAACAGCACCTTGTCTATATGCAAAATTATATCACGTACCATTATGTTCAATTCCAAGGGGTGGGCTAGGGTAGTATAGGGGCAGATGGAGCAGCCGTTTCATCAATCTAATGGGTAAATAGAAGAGAAGGAGAGGCAGCTGTGGTTCAATTTGCTCCCCCTCTCAAAGTACTGCCTGGGTCCAATGAACCCACTGGGACCCATGGTAGGGCCGGCCCCGGTTCCAGGTTCTTATTTCTTGCTTGTATAACACTTAAGCCTCGTACACACGGGACGATGATCGTATACAACAGGTCGTACTAACAACCGTTGTATGCAATATCGATTGTTCATATGCACGATTAGAACAGCCGTACATACGATGGTCGTACAAGGGAGTTGTATAAGCAGACTAGAAAACTTAGTCGCACCAACAAGCTCTCATACGACCGTTGTATCGTGTGTACAGAGCAGTTGGTACAACAAAGTTGTATTGTGCAAAACACGCATGCTCCAAAGTCAGGAACGGCCGGATGCTAATTACATGCACCTGAACGTTCTTCTGTGTTCGTACGATCGTGTAGTGCAGTCAGTATGCAAGTTACATTATCCAACATACGATATGAGACGATCGTACATACGATCGTCGTCCCATGTGTATGAGGCTGAAGGCAATTTCCCTTTACTCCCCGTGAGAAAAGGAAACCCGCCCAAAGTGAGGGAAATCATGTCTTATACAATTGTCATCAGAAAAAGTGTTCCTATTGGAGGATTTGTCCTCTCTTCTTCTTCTTGTTCTGGAGACAACTCAAAATTTTGGATCTGCCCCTCACTGCCAATCCTTTTTCTTTGCAATCATGCCTTTGGTTTTGGGTTTTAAAATAGTGACACATTCACTTAAATTGTGCTATGGTAGCAAAATAATGGTTGAGTTAAGCCTCGTACACACGGTTCGACGATCGCACGTACGATCGCGTCGAATCGTATGTTGGCTGTTGTATGCAGCATACTGACTGCACTACACGATCGTACGGCCGGGAAAAGAACGTTCAGGTGCATGTAATTAGCATCCGGCCATTCCTGACTTTGGGCATGCGTGTTTTGCACAATACAACTTTGTTGTACCAACTGCTCTGTACACACGATACAACGGTCGTATGAGAGCTTGTTGGTACGACCAAGTTTTCTAGTCTGCACATACAACTCCCTTGTACGACTGTCGTATGTTCGACTGTTCAAATCGCGCATACGAGCGATCGTTATCGCATACAACGGTCGTGAGTACGACGTGTTGTATACGACCGTCGAACCGTGTGTACGGGGCTTTACACAACACTGATCATCCAGTTGAAATGTGAGTGTTTTGTTTCAATGTATATTGGTTTACTTTTATTTCAGATCCACCTGCCATCATTATTACCACTGAGATGCCAGGTATTGTTGTACATTTTATATATTTTATCACTTTTACTCATGTTGTAATAAAGAACAGTTTTCTCCAAAGTGTGGAAGGCTAAACCAAATGCCATTCCCCCCAAATGCATTCTTTTATTTATAGGTTGAATCTGGTGAGTCTGAGATGTGTTCTATGGACTGAAGAGGATAAAATAGTAATCTAGCGCAAACTTAACCATGAACGCCATCATTCTTCATGCACTGATGAGTTTCAATAAACTAAAAGTATAGTTTCAGGCATCCTCAAACTACGGCCTCCAGCTGTTGCGGAACTACACATCCCATGAGGCAATATAAAACTCTGACATTCACAGACATGACTATGCATGATGGGAATTGTAGTTCCTGAACAACTGGAGGGCCATAGTTTGAGGACCCCTGTTAGATTGAGTATATCAGGGATATGCAATTAGCGGACCTCCAGCTGTTGCAAAACTACAAGTCCCATCATGCCTCTGCCTCTGGGTGTCATGCTTATGGCTATCAGTCTTGCTATGCCTCATGGGAATTGTAGTTCTGTAACATCTGGAGGTCCGCTAATTGCATATCCCTGGTGTATATCATGACAGTGCTAGGCCCTACCATGGTGTGATTATATGAAAAAGACACACAGGATTCACATTAAGGTGAAGCACAAAGCTTCAGAACATTTTTTTGAATGGAGAAGACTAGCTTGTCAGTGTTCTCTGGGTTTTATCCCAAATTGGGCCTGGAGCTTAAAGTTTTAAAGTGTCTTGGGTGGGACGAGGCCTTCAAACCTATATCCAGGTCTTACTGAAGACCTGCAGATTGTGTGAGTGTGCAGGTGTGTACACTCATTATAAGCAAGACTTAAGCCCCGTACACACGGTTCAACGATCGCATACAACAAGTCGTACTCACGATCGTTGTATGCGATATCGATCGTTCGTATGCGCGATTTGAACAGTCGAACATACAACGGTCGTACAAGGGAGTTGTATGAGCAGACTAGAAAACTTGGTCATACCAACAAGCGCTCATGCGACCGTTGTATCGTGTGTACAGAGCAGTTGGTACAACAAAGTTGTATTGTGCAAAACAGGCATGCTCAGAAGTCAGGAACGGCCAGACACTAATTACATGCACCTGAACGTTCTTTCCCCGGCCGTACGATTGTGTAGTGCAGTCAGTATGCTGCATACAACAGCCAACATACGATTCGACGCGATCGTACATGCGATCGTCAAACCGTGTGTATGGGGCTTTAGGAGTTAGAGAGCTTAGGTTGAAAGGAGAATCCAATTAAAGCTGAGTGAGCCAGGAAAAATATACAGTCAGAGGAACTGGTAAGTAGAGCAGCTGTTTTACTGAAGAGGGAGCCAAGTGGCTCAGTTTTTTCTGTTCTAATTTGGATGTTGAAATTCCCCTGCGTGAGCAACTGTGTTTATGGTGCTTTCATTTTATAATTTAAATTAACTTTAAGTGCTACTAACGTCTTGTTACTTAAAAAAAAAACAACAAATATGTTATACTTACCTGCTCTGTGCAGTGGTTTTGCAGAGAACAGCCTGAATCCTCCTTTGCTCGGGTCCCTCACCGGCACTCCTGGCCCTGTTGAGTGCCCCTATGGCAAGCAGCTTGCTATGGGGGGCACCTGAGCCGAGCCGCAGCTCTGTTTGTCCATTCAGACATGGAACCGCAATTCGGCCCTGCCTCCTCTCTCTCCTGATTGGCTAACTGACTTTGATTGACAGCAGTGTGAGCCAATGGCGCCACTGTCGTGCCTCAGCCAATCAGGAGGGAGAGTGTCAGATGGCCGAGGCACTCGCGCACATTGCTGGATAGAGATGGGGCTCAAATAAGTATTAGGGGGGCTGCTACACATAGAAGGTTTTTCTAAAATCTTCTGCTTTTACAACCGCTTTAACTACAGTTTCTGACTGACTGACCATGAAGCCAACATGTCAAACTCTTAGTTCTTTTTCATGTTTCCCAGTTTTTCCTTATCTGTCTACAGAACTCAGTAGCACAAGCTGTCATTTACACACATGTGAATGAGTCATAAAAGAGACGCCTGGGGTCAACATTTTGTTTTCTTGTTAGGAAAATTAATTTAAAAAGACACCATCAGTTTGCTCATTCAAGGTCAAGTGACGCTGCCCTTCAAGAAGTCCCCAACCCACTGGTACTACCCTTTCCAGTGATTCCCCTATCACATCTTCACCTGGCTTAGCTGGCACAAAATACCCAGTACTTCCATGTATGGGGGGAGCTTGTGAACTGCTCCCATGTGCTCAGGTCTAGCATTCTAACAAAAGCCTTGAGCACTGTCACATGACAAAGGCAGTGATGTAACCGTTTCCTCTAAGCTTTGATACTAGCACCATGTAGTTTGGTTCTAGCTGGAATTGATAAAGGAGTGTTGGGGATTACTGGAGAGGGAAGTATCAATAGAATGGGGGGGGGGGTGGTTACAGACATGACCTCTTTAATAATTGTTTTTTATCCATTTTATAGAACTACAAAACCCCTCCAGCACCAACCATACCACAAATCAAGAAGTGACAGTGCAAGAAGGAAGCTCATTGGCTCTGAGATGTTTAGTGGATGGTAACCCAGAAGCTCAGGTGACCTGGATGAAGGGAGAGAAGAACGTGCTCAGCAAAGGCAATGGGAGTGAGCTTATGCTCTATTTGAGTGATATAACAGCCAGTGAGGCAGATAAATATCACTGCTTGGCTCACAATAGTCTTGGGGCCATTAATCAAACCATTAATATCATTGTGCCATGTAAGTAAATGTGCTGTTTCCTGTTTTTTTGTTGAATTTGGAGTCTGGCCACAAACATCCCCTCCCACAAACACAAAAAAAATCTTAATTTTGCCCCAATAGTCAAAATAAAACTGTACCAAATGCCCCAAACACTCATCTAAATCTATGGTCGCATGACACAACCAGGTCCTGAATCTTCTTTTTTCTTTACTGAATAGTGGGAAGGTCCCCCACTAGATGCCCTGTCTTTTTTTCTTTCTGTAAAAAAAAATACAAACTAATTAGGAGACCTTTTGGCACAGGAGCAAGTCCAGGATAGTTGAAAGGAGCTTCCATAATCCACAGAAGCCTTTTAAATGTTACTGCACCATACAAGACCACTAAACACATCCTAAAGTGTATGTAAAGCCTACATTTTTTAAGTTTGTTTTAGATTGAGTAGGGAATGATCAGAGCTGAGGATAAAGTGGGTTTGCTCCAAACAGAACCTTTGGGAAGCTGTTACTTAATTGCATCCCCATTGGTCCAATCAACTGCGATTGGGGCATTCCCTGCCCTGCAGGTACACATACACAAAGGGACTCATGACCTAATGGCCATCCTGATCATCCCTGATTAAATCCCTTCTCAACTTTTCTTTTGCTGTCTATTTCCTGTCAGGGATTTTTTTCACTTCCTGTCTATAGACAAAACAGGGTGTAAGATTAAAGCCTCGCACACACGGGATGACGATCGCACGTACGACCGTGTTGAATCGTATGTTGGCTGTTGTATGCAGCATACTGACTGCACTACACAATCGTACATCCGGGGAAAGAACGTTCAGGTGCATGTAATTAGCATCCGGCCATTCCTGACTTCTGAGCATGCGTGTTTTGCACAATACAACTTGTTGTACCAACTGCTCTGTACACACGATACAACGGTCGTATGAGAGCTTGTTGGTACGAGCAAGTTTTCTAGTCTGCTCATACAACTCCCTTGTACGACCGTCGTATGTTCGACTGTTGAAATCACGCATACGAACGATCGATTTTGCATACAACAATCGTGAGTACGACGTGTTGAATGCGATCGTCGTCCCGTGTGTACGGGGCATAAATGTTTGCAAAGCAATGGGAAATCCCGTCTTAGATAGCTGTCATATAAATACGTTTCCACTGGCAGATTTCCCCTCTCCTCCTGTTCCTGTGACAGCTCTCAAATGTTTGATTTTACATCACTTTCTATACTTGGGGCAAATGACCACCAGGACCTGTATATACATGTTTTCTGATTTTTTTTTTTTTTACCTCTATCATAATAGAATAATTATTCTAGGTTGGCCAATATAGTGGATTTCTCTGATGCAGTAAACGGAATCCCCAAAAATGTTAAACTGTTGTAAAGGAAAACAGCTTTCCTGCTGAGTGGGTAATGGTAGCCTCTGAGACATCCTTGATACATTCACTTGTGTCCTATTGTCTAAGAGGCTTGGACTGGCTGGATGAATGTCCCAGCAGTGTTATCATTTGTGCTCATCTCAATAAATGCCATAGCACATGGTGTGGCTCTAGGTAAACGTTCAACAAGCGTCTATTAGAAGCACAAGCAGCTTTTTCAAAGTGGGTCTGTCTATGCTAGTTAACCACAAAAGTCAGTGGGTATTGGTTAGCATAGACTCACCCACATTGAAACAGCTGATTGTGCTTCTGATTGGCACTTTCTTGAACTTTTAACTAGAGCCTGATTGTTAAACTCAAAAGTTAAAACAGAGGTCCTTATGAACAGCCATTTTTGATAGTGATTGTAGAAGGTGTGTGGGAATTGGCGCTGCCTTATGTGAACTGTCTGTATTTCTTATTGACAAATAAAGTGCTAGTGTGCAAGAAAAAGGGAAGTGTTCCCAATCCAATAAATAGTGATTACCAATACATAAAAGCAAATCCAGTAATTATATAAATAACGACCACATATATCCAACAGTGAATAAAAATTGCAATAGTGTATATAAATATAAAAAATAGCATGAAATCAGAAGATAAAAAACATCTCTAAAATGATAGTCCAGAATAAATACAGCCGGTGAACTTTGACTATAGGTGCAAAAGTGCTTGAAGGCAACCAGTATATTAGAGAACAACACTGGGAGAAATTCCCTTAGAGTGTCAATATCGGAACACAGCTGCTAATAGGTGACAAGTAGTAGATAGATAATCATAATATTATGAGTGCAGCCGTGACCTCTTAACATCCTCAGTCCTTAGACATGTGGTGCCATAGAATATAACACGAGCAGAGTGACACCATGGGCCCCAGCAACGGTGAAAATAGCTAGACCGGGTGTCGTGAGGGAAGTGAGGAGGTGGAGCGGCAGTTTCACATGCAGATGTCCTCCCCTCCTGCTGACTCCCCACTCACCAGGTTCCTCTTGAACTTTTAACTAGAGCCTGATCGTTAAACTCAAATGTTAAAACAGAGATCCTTATGAACAGCCATTTTTGATAGATTTGAGTTTTAGAAATAAACCAGCATCAGCACTTATAGGTGTAATCTTCTCAATCAAATTATAAAAATTATTAGGATGCGCATCCAGCACCCTCCCTTTACCCTCTTCATAACCACAGAATATTAATGCTGGATTTTATTACAGGCTGACAAATCCTCAAAAAATATGTTTTTATTTATTTATTAGGTTTTTAATGCTGTAAATGCATTTGACAATTGCAATATTAAACAGTAGTACATTGCCACTTTCAGGCTTCAGTACAATTGTACTGCAGGCCAAATACTTATTTTTTCATTTAAGCCTCAAGAACCACATTGATCGGTTCTTGATGGTCAGTTGGGAATAGAGCTTGGATTTAGTGCCACCAACCACACAAACTGTCATCAGGTGGCTTCCAAAGGTAGGACAGTTATAAACAAATCCCCACCCCAAGTGGAGTACATACATATATAGATTGTGGACAGGAGTAGATTAATTCCTTACTTCTATTAGAAATGTCTCACTTTGACAAAAGCTCAAGTGGCCCGCATTTTTATTTTCCAGATTACAAACCTTCAAACTCCAATATGACTGCTTGGTTATCTGCCACCATTATCATCATCCTTCTTTTGATTGGTCTTGGAATCTTTGGTTTTGTAAGATACGGGAAGAAAAGACCTTCTGGTAAAAAAAAGTCCAATATTAATTGGATACAATGCATTTTCCTGTAAATAAGAAACTTTGTTTTGAAGATTCAAACTACTGTAGAAAAGGGTTCAATTCTTATTTTCTCTATTGGTAATATAAACATAAGTGTTACTTTACTTATTTTTCACCCTCCGGCAGATGGTGTTCTCCTCTTCTCTTTGATGCTCCAAGTTGTGAACAGGTTCTCAGTGTTTTCAAATACAATGAAGGATTGTTGATCATGCTATGCACATAATGATGTCAGAGGGCCCGTGACTGATTGACCATCAAAGCTGACACTTGTTGGAGCGAAGGATAAAGATAACAAAAAACAGTCAATCATTGCAATCAATTGCAATGCAAGGGACTGTTTTTCACCTTAATGCATAGAATTCATTAAGATGAAAAACCTTGAGGGTTTACAACACATTTAAGATGTGTTAATGCATTGCTTTTTACATTATTATTAAGCCCTTAGCTGCTCCCCTAAACCAGGGTTTCTCAACCAGAGTTCTGTGGAACCCTAGGGTTCCTCCAGTGGTTGCTCCTTGAGCAATGAGCAATTTCTACCTCTCAGATAAATTCCCAATGACATCATTGATCTTTTTAGCTATCTGTAAGGGGGGAATTCTTCCCAATGACCACAAGTGTAAGGAGCATTCTTCCCATTGACCATCACACTAATATATCATGAGTTGTAGATTTTTAATTTTTAGCAGGGGTTCTCCAAGACCGGAGCATTATTTCAAGGGTTCCTCTGTGTTGAATAGGTTGAGAAAGGCTGCTCTAAACAGTGGTTTCTACACTCACTCCTCGAGTACCTCATAAAGGCCATGTTTTAGAAGTTTTTCCTAAATAAAGCATCTGTCATAAACACCAAGTCATTAATTTAGATTGAATACACCTGTACAAAGTGACGGAAATCTAGCAAACATGACCTTTTTGGGGTACTTGGGGACTGAGGGGACAAATGTTTTAAAGAAATGTAAAATGTTGGAAAATGATCTCTGAGGAATGGAAACAGGAAGTTAAAATAACAGCAATATGTGTGTCTCAGACAAGAAAGTAAGGAAAAAGCTCTCCAACCAGTGTACAAACAGCACTAAAAATCTGGGTGGAATTCTAAAGTAGTTTTACACCCCTTATCCAGAACTTGTGCAGGCTTCCTCTTCTTAGTGTGATCCCACCATTCTCATTAGAGCTGGGACTGTTGCGTTGGTCACAGTGGGGTATATTTACTAGAGCTAGAGAGGACAAAATTAGTCACAATTCTGCAGGGAAACCAATCAGCTTCCAGGTTTTATTGCCAGAGCTTAATTAAACAAGCTGAGCTTAGCAACTGAATTGTGACTTATTTTGCCCTCTCTAGCTTTAGTAAATAAACCCCAGTTTGACATCACCATGTACAATACAAGACCAGCAATCCTGCATTGTAAGCATTGGAGAGAAGAGGAGAGCACCAGCTGCTGGGGGGGCTGAGGGTGAAAGGAAGTAAAACTGCCCCAACGGCCAGTAGCTGTGTGTTGGTTCATTCAGATGGGGTATCAATTTGAATTCTTTGGATGCTTTGGAACTGTCAGAACTTTTATCTAGTTTTATTAGTATCTGAGAAATCAGTCAGGACATCCTCTATCACCTGTGTATATTATGGAGCAATTGTTAGGGCTCATTCAGAGGGATGCTGCACCTGTCCTGTTCACTGGGCTGTTTTCTGTATCTGCCTTGGAGCTGTTTATAGAAGTGCAAGGACACAGCCGAACGTCAAAATTTAACATGCATGCTTGAGGGGGTGCATGGATCCGCATGAAAAGTGTCTGCCTTTGGAACTGTGCACCCGCCTCTGCACGCGTGTCAAATCTTGATATAAGACTGTGTCTGTGCAATGGCTGCATTGCATCTACTTCTATAGGTTATTATAAATAATAAGGGAAATCTGAGTAAAACAATACAATTAACTAAGACCAATGAGAATAAATCTCTAATATATTTTTAAATATTTGAGAATAAATCTTTTAAAGTACTGCACTATGAGGGAATTATATTATGATAGTTGGCACAGGTGGGCACTGGTGCATATAGCACTGTTAGGGATGGCACTGGCAGGCATCATATATGGGCACAGTGCCATCCCTACAGAGCACTGTATTGCCCTTACCTGGTGGTCTAGTGGGGGCTCCCTGGTGGTCCTAGGCGGCCTCCATGTTGTCTCCCTGGTGGTCTTGGGTGGCCTCCTCATCGTGTTCTGGGGGGCACCCTGTTGCTCCTGGTTGGCTCCCTGTTGGTCCACTGGGGTAATCGTGAGGGGGACTGCACTGATAAATGTTCAGCGCAGCCCCCCCCCCCATCAGGAGAGCAGCTGATCGGCTCTCCACTGCTCAGGTCTGCAGACCTGAGCAGGGGAAAAGCCGATAAATGGCTCTTCCTATTTACACAGTGATCAGCCATGATTGGTCATGGCTGATCACATGGTAAAAGGCTCTGCTCATGTGTCTCAGACAATCAAATGGAGTGTCCCGGATGGCTTAGACATTCTTGGACAACACTGGAGAGAGATGGGACTCAGGTAAGTAATTAGGGATATCACATACCTGGTAGCAGAGCCTGATATGATGAGGAAGGCCTCTTTTAGACCTCTGACTTGGGGGCCCCTGATAACGTGGACAGAAGGCGCAGGAGTGCAGAGTGGCATGAGTGCCTATAAGACTTGCTAGCAGCAGGGGCAGGTGAAGTCATCAGATGACTTCAGCAAGCAGGCAAGCAGACGGGCAGCTGGTACTGGCAAAAGCAAACAGAGTAGCAGAGTCAGGCAGGCCAGGTCATACATAGATAGGATTGACATGGTCAGGGAACAAGCCGGGTCTGGAACTGATCAGTGAAGTAGGAGCCAAAGGAGCAGACAGAAGCGGACATCAGAAGAAAAGCCAAGGTCAATGCAGGTGGAGTTCAGAGAATAGTCAGGACAAGCCGGGTCAGCAACTGGAAGCAGGGTACAGGTTCACAGGATCACAGGTTACACAGGAGGCTGAAGACAAAGCAACACTGATCCTGAGCACTGGCTAAGTTTAAATAGCCCTTTTGGCCCCAGCATCTGTCACAGGTTCACACAGGCACCGGCGTGAGTCCGTGTTTGCACATATCTATTAGTCAAAGCCCAATTCTTGTGAGCATGAAAGGGAATCTACTTTAGCCTGTACGTAGAAGTCCGTCCAGAGGGGTTATCTTGTCTACTGGCATGCCTATCCTTACAAGGATATAGGGGAACCGTTTCTGATGTCTTAATCTACTCAGACCATCGAAGGAGGATTAATTACAGTTCCTACTTGGAGATACACGTACCTTAAGCTTATTTGACCTCCTTTGAGAAAAGGGGTCAAATCTTTCTAGTAAGTGTTGTGTGAGCCCACTTGTCAATACGGATTTGGGGTGTGTTTCTATCACCGGGGCACTACTTTTTTTTTTCATCACCGCTATTACCTGTAAAGAAAATCACAAGCAAGCACTATTTTGGAAGATCATGATGAACTTTATATAAATTAATGTTATCTTATGTGATTTGGGACTATCACTTAGCTCCAGTCACTTTGTTTATTTAAGTTTGCATTTGGTTTTAAATTTTTACGTTTTTTATGATATATGAATGATTTGATTATTTGCACTTAGCACTTTTAGTGGAATTCACATGTATTCATTTTGGCTTGAGCACTGTTAGTAAAGGAGCGTGATTTGTCTTTTAATACTGTGCAACGTCTATGCCTTCACGCAGCTCTAAGGCAAATGCAGAAAACAGCGGCTCAGCGCGGAGCATGGGGGTCAGTGTTCATCTGAGTGAACACTTACTTTTAGGACAGTGGTGGCTGATGGTATATTTTTTGAGGAGGGCGCTACCCGTGCCTCCCGCCCCCCCAGTCACTTGGTCCATCGGTGCTATCTTTTGGGCGGCAGATTCCCCTGTGTCTCCTCCTCTCCTGCATCACGCAGTGTGTCTCCTCCCTCCGCTCTGTGCGCTGTGCGTCCCCTCCCTCCTCCTCCTGGGCAGCCAATTGGATCACCTCTGCTATCGGCTAATCAGGTGACGGGTCTCAGGACCTGCTTTCTGATTGGCTGGGAGGTGTATCAGGAAGACAATAGCGAATATTCATTTGCTATTGTCATGCAAGTGGGTGTGCTCTGCGTCCCGAGCCCACCCTTTTTTGAAGCCAATTAGAGCCTCTGGCTCTAATCACATGCTTAAAAAAAATAAAAAACCCTGATTGAAAAATCCATGTGTCCGGCACCCTGCATTTAGATTAGGGGGGCAGGCACATGGATGGGGGGGTGCCCCTACACCCTGCATTACGGGCCGCCACTGTTTTAGAATATTTATTTAATGCCTTTAGTATGCTTATAAGGAGTTAATCTTGATGTGTGTTGTGAGTAATGTTTGTTTTATTACTTAGATCGTGTAAATTCAGAACCCAAACGGGAAATGAAGAAGATGGAGACTGCATGTAAGGTGTGAATTGGCTTTTACAATTTCTGTATGACTGGACTGTGTGCATGTACAGGACATTGTAAAGTCTGGTTGCTTTTTTTTTTGGCTAGAAGGAGGAATAATTCAAATGTCTGTCAGATTTAAATTTTGTAACCCCATTTCCTTTCACTTTCTATCCCTGTAACATCAGTACAAGAAATGCATAGAGCAGTTATCGCCAGGATGGGAAGGAATGGATAGTATAATAAGTTTATCAGAAGTTCTAAACCTTTCCTATTGTTACTAAAAATACATTTTTCTGATTTTGTTTCTCCTGATTGAAGAGATTATCAGAAAAATGTGAAACGGGCATGAACACCACAGATATAATGTGAGTCAGTTACATTTTTATTCCACATGACTGAAGGTTAGAAGAAAAACCAATGCATTTCAGGCTCAATACTTGCCCTTCATCAGGGCTTCTGGAGGCAACAGTTGTTCAACTTGAGCAAGCCTGTCAGTGATTACTGATTTGGCTTCTGCTTAGATCTAAATAGCAATAGCCAAATAGGTTGGGCACAGGAGATTTAGACATCACACTGCTCTCGCCACCTTTGGCGATGCCCTTTTGTACCCCACCCTTTTTCAAATTTTTAAGACTTAATACTTTGTAAAATGTAAGCTGTCATTTTTATTACAGGTCCATTCATTTGCAAAATGCCATGTTGCCATTTTAATATATTTTTAAGCCCAAATTCAGCCCCCACTCATTGACAGATAACTAGAAAAAAAACCCCCCAGGGTTTATAGAAATAGGTCTCTACAGTCGTACCAGTGATCCCATTGTTAATGGGAAAAGGACATTGTGTGATGTAGCGTATGATATATATGTTCAAGAAGTAGAATCTAATCTATTTTTCATGAGTATAGAATGGACCTTTGTAGATTTCCAATGGAAGTTGACTAGTTACACAGGCTGTATGTATCAGCCTTTCTGAAGTGCGAGAGGCCTCATGTATGGGAGCAAAAAGTAAACAGTTAGTTATAGTCAGCTACCAACTAACTTAGAAGTTAGCTTATCAACTCTCCGCTAATAGAGGAGCTACCTTATCGCAATACCACAATATGTGTATAAAATTACCAGGGATTGGACAACCTCAGAAGCAATAAGGGGAGACAACAGGATAGATTGTGTGAAGATTGGTTGAGGTCAAATACCTTTTAGTAAATAGTTTCATGGCTGGTTCTCTAATCGTAAGCGACTTGGTACACTTTCTAAGTTTATCAGTGGAAATGTTCCAGTTCTCAGGGGTAAGTTGCAAATCTCCTTCCTCGTCCCACTTTAACATACAGTATAAGGCAATTTAGGATTAGGTTTATCCTTAGTTAGAAAGTTATAAAGGTCCAATAATGGCTATTATTTAAAAGAAGAAAAAATAACTACAGTTGGGTTTTAAATTTGTTCTTCTACTGTGAGTATATTGTTACAATGCTAAACATCACATTGCTATTAAATGCTAGAGGTGATTGTAGTATCACGGACAGTACTCAATTTTCTCTATTCTCTCTGCTAAAAATGTTTGTATTTGGTTAATACTTTTTTTTCTTCTTCAAAGGTTGATGAGGGACCAGACAACGCTTACACGATTATGTCAATGTGATCATGAAGGATACTTCACCCCCCCCCCCCCCCAAAAAAAATAGGCTGCACAGAGTATATATACTGTATCACAGCCATATTGTGAGATGACATTATATTACAGTGATAAAGTTCTGACTTATTCATGTTATATCAGCAATTGGTATATACATACATGTCTTATATATGGCTATATTTTTCTACTATATGACATTCTGTACAAATAAAGAATGTATAAAAAAGTAATGTGAGTACCATGACACCCTCTATATTGTGCTTTCTGTAAAAATTGCAAAATTACTTTGTAAATAACTTCTGTCCGTGGAGGTGGTACTTTGGTGAATGCACAAAAAAAGGAAAAAAGCAGCCATATTGATCAGACTGAGTAAAGTAAGTTTTTACTCGTATTTGTTATATTTTATATGTAATATATAACAAGCTCAGAGAGAAGTGGTAACAAAACGATCACCTATATCCACTCCAGAGAATAGTGATTGCACTGCAGTGTATTGGTAGCAGTGAGATCTTTCCTGAAACATATTCTTCACATTCGGAGAGCAGAGATATCCCAACATAGATAACATATTGTACAGTATATAATTTGGAAATCTGTCCTGTCCATGTCTCTTTTAACAGGTTCAGCCACAGCACCGTAAATAGGCGGCGGTCGGGGTTGAGAGGCTCTCCCGGGACATAGCCTGCACCTGCAGGCTATATCCCGGTATCATTTTTTAGAGCAAGCGGTCGGCTATCCAGGGGTAACGACCGATCTGGCTCGGGAGCCGCTCGGTCGTTACCCCAGGAGACGGGAGGGGACGCCCCCCCTCCCGCCGCCTTCCGCCGCTCTTCTCCGGCCTTCCGTCCCACCGGGAGACCGGAGCGACGATCCGGCGCGTCCGCCGGCTGGAAGGAGACCTGATCAAAGCCGTAATCGGCTCTGATCGGGTCTCCTTCGGCAAATTCCGGAAGCGACGTCACAACTAGAGTTGAGCGAACACCTGGAAGTTCGGGTTCTGCTGGTCCGTCCGAACTTCGGGACAAAGTCCGGGTCCGGGTCCGGACGGAACCCGAACGATCGCACGTTCAAGCCCAGGGGTAACTAAAGTTACCCCAAGCAACAGGCACGCTAGCAAGCCCAAGGCAGGCCTGGGCCTGGGCCTGAAACAGGGCTTCAAGCCTGCCTGGTCGTCTTGGGCTTGAAGGTCCACAAGCGAGTTGAGATCAACACTGCAGCGAAGGCCTTAAACGGCTTCCTCTGGGCTAGTCTCGGCTAATGCCGAAACTAGTCCAGAGGAAGGTCGGCCGCCTGCGCGGCCTAGCAGCGAGGCCAGAGGGCCACCCTGCCTTCCGGCCTCTTCTCGCCGCCTTCCGCCGCCCTCCCCCCC
>BLSH010343917.1:67333-79844 GCA_018402905.1 Glandirana rugosa
CCTGGGATTATATGTTTTCCACCTGCACACACATTGGACTCGGGAGTAAAATGATGCTATGGATCAAAGCCATATATGATAAGCCAACAGCAAAAATAAAAATAAATAACCATCTCTCAGATACCATACATATTAAAAATGGTACAAGACAAGGCTGCCCCCTTTCCCCCCTGTTGTTCATCATAACTTTGGAACCCCTAATAAGAACAATCAATGCCAACAAAAATATTCACGGCTTCAACACAGATAATAAAGAGTATAAACTAGCTGCCTACGCAGACGACCTGCTGTTCTTTATTTCACAACCCCATATTTCAATACCTAATCTAAATGAACTACTTCAACTATTCAAATACATATCCAATTTTAAGATAAACAGCGGTAAATCTGAAGCAATGAACTTAACATTCCCAAAAGAGATAGAACAACTTACTATCCAAAACTGCCCATATATATGGGAAACTACGGCCCTCAAATATTTAGGAATCAAACTGACCCCCGAAATTAAAAATCTCTACCAACACAATTTTATCCCATTACTAAAAAATATTGAAAAAGATCTCAAATCATGGAACACAAAACAATTTTCATGGTTCGGCAGAGCAGCCATCCTAAAGATGACGATTTTACCTAGATTATTGTACCTATTCCACGCCCTACCAATTGAAATTCCAAATGAATTCTTTAAAAAACTCACCAAAGCTAAAAGAAACTTTATTTGGGCCTTTAAAAAGCCACACATACAACTAAATTTACTAACACTCCATAAAAACAAAGGAGGACTAGGAATACCAGACTTCAAAAAATATTACTATGCAACTCACATCACTAGACTCATTGATTGGCATTGCCACGCCAACAACAAAGACTGGGTTAAACTAGAACTCACAGACAGAAAGCTCCACATTCATTATCTCCCATGGTCTTCACCCAAACACTATCCCATAGAAATCAAAAGTCATCCTCTGATCAACACTACCTTAAAAATTTGCCAAAAAAATTTAGAACTCCACCAACTCTCGTCAAACCCAAGCCCCCTCACACCTATAGCAGGAAATCCTGAATTTCCCCCAGGAATGGACAATAAAAAATTATTAATAACAAAGAAAAACAAACCTCTTCTAATACACGACTGCATAAATAAAGATAACATACTACCATACCAACCCCTGACCAAGATTTTGAATAACCAAACACTAAACTACTGGACTTATATCCAGATACACAACTTCATCCAGAATAACAAACATAAAAATTCCATGACAAGACAAACTTAGAAAAAGTCTGCTTGGACCAAAAACCACTCAGAGGAGCCACATCGCTGGCTTATAAATGGATCTCGCAACCAAGTTCAGCAACCACAGTTAAATACAAACAAAAATGGGAACAAGACTTAAACATTCAAATCACAGAAAAACAATGGGAGAAGGCTTGTGTATTCACCCACAAATGTTCCCTAAGCACTCGAATGCAAGAGACATCCTTCAAAATTCACACTCAATGGTATATCACACCAGTGAAATTGAATAAATGGATGTCAAACGAATCTGACAAGTGTTGGAGATGTCAAAAAAAAGTAGGGACCTTCATTCATATTTGGTGGTCTTGCCATAAAATCCAACTGTTCTGGAGGGAAGTCATTGTCTGGATTAAACACATCACAGACACAAAAATTGAACTAGATGCGCCATTCTGCCTAATAAACATTAACAATCTCTCCTATAAGACATACAAACAATCATTAATAAGACACATGCTCAACGCGGCTAAAGCACTTATACCACTTGCTTGGAGATCTACACGAATACCCTCTATTAAAGACTGGTTAACAAAAATAAACGAAATTAAAGAAATGGAAGAAACAATTGCAATTAAAAAAGAATCTACCACACATTTCCACAAACTCTGGAAGCCATGGGTTTCATTTAAAGCCTCAAAGGAATACACAAACCTTCTTAAACCAAAATAACTGCCTGAGATAACCTCCTCCTACAACATCAACGCACACAGTAAACAAATATTTAACATTAACTGTCAAACATTACACCTCCTTACACTCCACTACACCGAATCAGGAAATATATATATATACTAACAGTCTAATATTTGTGAGATACCCACAGTAATAACTTTACCCCACATTTCCCACGAAGAGCTCCAAGAATGTTTTATTCGCTCTGTGTAGAAAAACTTTATTCTATTTACTGTTTACTTTCTCTCTGTATGTACATTTGCCACATCAAACTGAAATAATCAAATGATAATTACCACTTTCTTTACCAACCCACTTATACATTGTATAACTGTATTACCTTTTGTTTGATTACTTTCAATAAAATTCTTATTGGAAAAAAAAAAAAAAGAAAATTCTCGTATGACCGAATAAAAATTCAGAAGTGATGTAATGTATTGTAGTGTATTTGTATTGTACATATGGATGAAAACTGTGCTGATGAAATGAAAATTGTACAATCTGGTATCGTACAATAACATTTTTCGTGTTTGTCCCTTTGGAAAATTTCGGATGACAGCTGTGTACTAATGATCAAATTATCATATGATTTCTTCGAAAGCGCTATTTTTTGTACAATATTATGATCGTGTGTATGGGCCTTAAAGTGTAAAAACGTTTTTTTCGTCTTGGATAGAGTGGAGAGGGATTAAAACACCTGACAGTTTTTATTGCATTCTGTGACACCGTTAAGGAGATTCACCTCCTCTATTGGTCATATTTACCATTATCATTGAAAGTGAAAGTAAGAGAAATTACACAAATGTTGGGTTGTCCCCAGAAAAGATATAGGGGTGAAATCTTCCAATGGATACACTAGTTCTGGTGACCTGGGGGGTCCCCAAGGATTTCCCTTGATTTACAGGGATTTCCTCTCACTTCCTGTTTGGCTATGGGACAGGAAGTGACAGGAAATCTCCCCAATGGGACACAGATGGTGAAAAAAAAATCTGACAAGGGTTATAACCCTCCCTTGCTCTATCCAAAATGAAAAAAAAGTTTAGCCTATATTTTTTACTTTAAATTATATTTAGATAACAATAATGCTTTGAAGTTTTTTATGTTTGGACAGTAGTAATGTCACTCCAGTAATGCGTACATTTTATTTGGAGAGCAGTGATGTCATATGGTGAAATATCACAATACCGTAGTAGAACATGCACTGGCAGGTATAGAGCTCTAGCTGCTGGCAAGAAATAGTCAAACTATATAAAAACATAATAAATTACTTTCAAACACAAATAGTGAATTTATTTGATTATATAAAGACCAAAAATAAAATCATGAAGCCCACTGTGTAATAAACAAATAAGTGATGAGAATCCCAAATAAATATTTGGGACACCACGTTGTCAATAGAACAAAATTGCATTCACCATGTGAACCACTGCTACTCGTGAGATAAGGACACTTACCGCAACAGATAGACCCCACTAAAGAGTCAAATCAGCATATGAATGACAATAGCATTATAAGGGGGTCGTCTGACCCATACTACTTATTAGGGTTCTGCAGTGTATCTCACTCTCCAATATGTGGTAGCATCAATGGTAACCATATAGTTCACGAGGTTCAACATAATACCAAAAATGGAAAAATCCACACAGTGTGAACCTGAATAAAACCTTTGTTGCATTTCAAAGTCTATAAATACCTGCTCACATTAGTACAATGATCAAGCACTTGAATAAGAAACATACCTGGGCTATATAACAAAAGTTCCAAACAGTACTCCATACATTTACCAGTCCAAAGAGGTGTGGTGACCAACAAGTTTCGTCATAATTGACATCATCGGGGGGCATATGGTGAAACATAATAGTTTGGTAAATGTTTTGTTGGATTATTAAGTATTATGTAATTATCATTACTCAACAATGCATCTCAGAACCACTAGTTTTTGCACAAAAACAGGATATAAATGTTATTTTCTTGAAATAAATAATAGTGTAGCCCTCAAGATGATATGTGAAATAAAAAATAATTAAATTAGAGCTTGATCTCAATACCACAAGTTATAAAATTAAGTATCTCAGAGTGCTTTTTGAGTCCTTAAAACAGTATACCAGTGATATAATAACAAATCATAAAAAAATAAGTCCAAAACAAAGTATGAAAAAATCCCAAAAATCTCAAAAATCAAGACTATACAAGTGATATGGTATAATCCAAAAGTTTATGAGTAAATCAAATCCTCTTAATGTGTAATAGTCCATCGTAGGAAATAAATCCCACAAGCTGAATAAGGTCATCCGTGAAGAGAGGGAATATAATCAAAATTCACCATTACTGTGTGATCCACCACCATAATGTGAGGTCAACACGCTTACCAGAAGATGTAGAGTCATATACTGATAAGTATTGAGTCAATCACTCAGTTATGGGGAATCACCCCAATCATATATGGCACTCCTAGACAGTTGAAAGGGAAAGCCACCAGCCCAGAGTTGGATGAAGGGGGTCCAACCTTTAAAAGGCAGGCTCCCGACACATAGCAGACCACATCAGATTTGCAAGCAATTCCCGGACATATGTGGAGGAAACAGCAAGCAACCGCACATAGTGTTAAACTTTATCAAAAAGTTTATTTGTAAAAGCAGATGTACACTTACATGTATCCACTTAAAATAGCACTATTCAATCATCATATCCACGGAGAAAAGAAAAGAATCGCAATGACATCACGAGTTCCACCCATACTTTCCATCCATTATTTTCTTGAATCCTGGGTGGAATTAGCTGACTTGAAATTTGGGAGAGAAATCTTTAATAAACCCCCAACTTCCTGTTTCTGCCACTCATTACTGAATCATAAAGCTGACCTTGGACGAAAATGCAATAGTATTCCCCGAAGCCAAGTCGGTGTTCATGAAAATCTAAACATGTACCATACTGCCACTGTGACTAGGCATGGGTGATACTGCAGTTCGATTGATGAAATGCTGGCAATGAACTTCCCAGGAAGCTTCAGCATATTGCACAACTGTCTTCTTGCAAGATTTGGGATACTCAGACATCAGAATAACGTTTTAAAACAAGACATGTTAGTAACTGAGTTTGCAGCTAATTTAAGCTTTTACTGTACTATAAAAATAGGATTTTTATTAAGAACTTACTGTAAAATCCTTTTCTCTGAGTTCACTGACAGACGCAGCCCTTCATTGACAAGTGGGGTTTATGCACATCCTACTAGGAGGGTAAAGCAGGGTGCAGGATGGGTCCCTGTGATAGCAGATTTTTTCGTAGCGGAAAACGCCAGGGAACATCTGTCACCATCCGCACCACGTCGGCGTACCAACTGCGCTGCGGCCAATCCGGAGCTACCAGGATTGTCGGAATCCCCTCCGCTTCTACCCTGCGCAGTAGCCGCGGTAGAAGCTTGAGGGGAGGGAAGGCGTACCGGAGCCAATACTGACACCAAGGTGCTACCAACGCGTCCGTGGCGGCCGCCAACGGATCCCTTGTTCTGCACACGAAGGTCTGCACCTTGTGATTGAATCTGGACGCCATGAGGTCCACCGCAATGCCTCTCTGCTTCAATAGCGCTAGCACTGGAGCCACCAGCTTGGTGAATACCCGAGGAGCCGAGGCCAGACCTAAGGGAAGTGCCACAACTTGGTAATGTAGATCCCCCACCGCAAAACGCAGGAAGCGCTGGTGTCAGGGACAAATGGGAACATGGAGATACGCGTCCCTGATATCCAGAAAAGCCATGAAGTCCCCCTGGTGCAGGGCGGCCACGACCGAATGGACAGATTCCATCCTGAATTTTTGCGCCTTCACTAAGTGGTTTAGCACTTTTAGGTCCAGAACTGGCCTGACCCCACCCTTTTTGGGCACCACAAAGAGGTTTGAATAGAAGCCGCGGAACCTTTCCAGCGGAGGTACCGACACAATTACCCCTTGTTCAGAGAGCGTCTGAACAGCCCCTAGGAGAGCCTCTCGACGCCCCTGAGGGAGTCTCAAGTTTGATGGGAAGAACCTGTCTGGGGGTAGAGTGCGGAACTCTATCCTGTACCCAGAGGACACCACTTCCTGCACCCACCAGTCAGAAATGCGGGCAGTCCACCTGTTCATATCCTTCCAGTGAGTGAGATGTGTCACCGGTGTGTGGTGAAGGGTATCGTCACTTTAATTGATCCTTGACGGTTTCTATTGGCAACTAATGAACTGTGACATCATATTTCTGCACTATTGATCATTCTTAACGTCTTTTGGCACTTATAGAACTGTATACCTGTGGCACTCAATGCATTGTGCACTCTCAACATCCATCTTGACACAAGAAATTTTGTTTACATCACTTTGAATGTACTTGTCACTTTTTTTAACTATTTACCCAGGATTAGAGTTGAGCGAACTTCTAGAAGTCCGGGTTCTGCTGGTCCGGCCGAACTTCGGGACAAAGTCCGGGTTCGGGTCCGGACAGAACCCGAACTTTGTCCCGGACCCCGAACCCCATTGAAATCAATGGAGACCCGGACTTTTAGGCACAAAAAATGCTGTAAATAGTCCTGGAAGGTCCTAGAGGTCTGCAAAAGGAAGGAAATGTGGGTAAGGGTGGGACAAGTGACCTACAAAGAAATGGGGACAGGGAAATAACTTTAAATATTTTTTAAAAAATAAAAACATCAAAAATGCAAAAATGGAGATCATCTTCAAAATGGGTCTGAAAAGTATTAATTAACATTAGAGGCCATAGAACTGTTCTAAAATCATCTTCAAACTGTGTCAAAAAAGTATAAATAAGCCGGGAGTACCCATATCACTGTTATGCAAAATGTGTGTGTCACTTTAAATGAAACCGGGAATCAGTGCACATCTCTTCTGCACAATTATTTCAAGTCTGTGTGTCACTTTAAATCAAACTGTCAATCATTGCACATCTGTTATTCACACTTCTTTTTAAAGTCTGTGTCACTTTAAATGAAACCGTCAATCATTGCACATCTGCTATTCACACTTCTTTTTAAAGTCTGTGTATCACTTTAAATGAAACCGTCAATCATTTCACATCTGTTCTTCACACTTCTTTTTAGTCTGTATCACTTTTCTTATTGCCGCTAATGATTGCACATCTGTTATTCACATACAACATCGTTTCTTTCCCTAGAAAAGATGTTCTTCACACATTACATTTGTTCTTCATACATCTGGAAATAGTTTAGAACACTTTACCTAAAACCGGGTGCGGAACCATACACCTGCTCTTCAAACATCTGGATATTGTGTTTGAAAATACAGCATAGAGAAGAGCAGGCATATGGTTTCGCTATTCACACACAGTTTGCAGATGTTTTCAGAACAGTGATATTATATCACTGATATGATATCACTGTTCTGAAAACATCTGCAAACTGTGTGTGAAGAGCGAAACCATATGCATGCTCTTCTCTATGCTGTATTTTCAAACACACTATCCAGATGTTTGAAGAACAGGTGTATGGTTCCTCCCCGGTTTTAGGTAAAGTGTAAACTATTTTCAGATGTGTGCAGAACAGATGTAATGTTTGAAGAACATCTATTCTGGTGCAGAACAGATGTTTGTGAATAGCAGATGTGCAATGATTGACGGTTTCATTTAAAGTGACACAGACTTTAAAAAGAAGTGTGAATAACAGATGTGCAATGATTGACGGTTTGATTTAAAGTGACACACAGACTTGAAATAATTGTGCAGAAGAGATGTGCACTGATTCCCGGTTTCATTTAAAGTGACACACACATTTTGCATAACAGTGATATGGGTACTCCCGGCTTATTTATACTTTTTTGACACAGTTTGAAGATGATTTTAGAACAGTTCTATGGCCTCTAATGTTAATTAATACTTTTCAGACCCATTTTGAAGATGATCTCCATTTTTGCATTTTTTATGTTTTTATTTTTTTTAAAATATTTAAAGCTATTTCCCTGTCCCCATTTCTTTGTAGGGCACGTGTCCCACCCTTACCCACATTTTCCTTCCTTTTGCAGACCTCTAGGACCTTCCTGGGCTTTTTTACAGCATTTTTAAGATTTTTCATTAAAATTACCAGAACCCCGGACCCGAACCCGGACTTTTTTTGAAAAGTCCGGGTCCGGGTCCCGGACACCCCAAAGTTCGGTACGGACCCGAACTTTACAGTCCAGGTACGGTCAACTCTACCCAGGATATTTAATCATGTACAATGGATTTTGTTGATTGTTTACATATTCATACCAGTATATAGATGCGTGAACGATGATATTCTAAATGTTTTTTGTACTTTAGATATGTATGCACTTTTAGCTAATTAGCACTTTGTTGTGTTTATGTGGAGTGTGGTTTAATCACATAATTTTTACACTTTGATCACGATTACATCTATCACACCTGTGGCTCCAATTCTAATCATAGATCTACCCATAGCGCAGGTATTAAACTGGAACTGAGAAACAACCTCTGCTCTTACCTACAAAGAGGACATGACTTTTACCTCAGACGCCTCTGCCTTACCTGGTATTCCCAGGGAAATAGGAGTGGTAAATTCCTAGCCCAACAATATAAGCACAGAGCAGCCCAAGCCAAAATCCTATTTCTCTTCACTGATAAGCAACACAAGGTAACCAATCCAAAGGACATTACTGATTGTTTCAGCTCCTTCTATTCCAAACTCTATAATGTAGCGCTCTCTCCCTCCGAGCCTCAGCCTACTCCTCAACAAATACAAACCTTCCTATCCCCCTGTAACTTTCCTCCATTTCCCCAGAGCAACTAAAATCCCTCTCCCGACCATTTTCCCACCAAGAGATTACCGAAGCCATCAGAGGTCTCCCTTTTCATAAAGCCCCAGGGCTGAATGGTTTCATTAACGACTGCTGTAAAACCTATGCAGACCAAATCACACCTCATCTATGTAATACCTTCAACAATCTCCTTAATACTTGAGAGATCCTGCCTGAATCTGTAATAGTAACCATTCAAAAACCAGGTAAACCTTCCCATGACCCCGCTAGCTATCACCCCATATCTCTACTAAACACAGACCTCAAACTATACGCCAAATTATTAGCCACCCGTCTAGCGACCTATATGCCTTCACTCATTCACCCTGATCAGATGGGCTTTATCCCTCACCACCAAGCCTCCGATGGAATTTGTCGGTTCATAGACCTTATCCAGTGAACGGAGCATCACCAAACGCCTTCTCTACTGATCTCCCTAGACACAGAGAAGGCGTTTGACAGAGTTCATTGGCAATACCTGAAATTGGTACTTCAAAAAATCGGTATCCATGGCCCCTTCCTCCACACAATTTTAGGCATATATTCCACCCCCAGGGCTAAAGTTCTAACCTCAGGTATGCTCTCTACTCCCTTTACAATAACGAATGGAACCTGTTAGGGCTGTCCCCTATCACCCTTAATATTTGTACTTATAATCGAACCCTTGGCCCAAGATGTATGTTCAAACCCTCATATCACTGGCCTAACTGTTGCCCAGGTGTCCCATAAAATAGGCCTCTATGCTGAAGACATAATCATCTGGCTTACCGACCCATTGAACTCTTTACCCCCACTGTGTGACCTGTTAGAACGTTTTAGTTAAATATCCATGTACAGATTACACCACTCCAAATCAGCCATGTTGGGAATATCCCTCCCCCATCTCTCAAATCAGCCATTACTAAAGCCTCCTCCTTTTCCTGGGTCCCCCAACTCATCTATGACGTATCTTTTCTCCTCCACACTAATTTTACAATACTATGCCTGAAACTTCAGGACATCTCTAAAAACCTCCTTATTATTATTACTATACAGGATTTATATAGCGCCAACATTTTGTGCAGCACTTTACAACATGGGGGCAGACAGTACAGTTACAATGCAAATCAATACAGGAGGAATCATAGAGCCCTGCTCGTTAGAGCTTACAATCTAAAAGAATCAGAGCTTCTTGGGCAGGCTGAATAGCCCTCTCCAAGATGTTTCTGTTGCCTCATATTTTGTATTTTTTCAGAACCTTTCCCCTCTCAATCCTACAGTCTGACCTCACCAAACTTCAGCAGCTCCTTAGCAAGTTCATGCGGGCAGCACGCAAACCCCGCATAAAATCAGCATCTCAACATCCCGAAAACATATGTTGGACTTAGAGTTCCCAATCTTAAATTATACTACAAAACAATGATACTGGACCAAGCGAAAAACTGTTGTTGTTGGCCCCCAGCACAACCTTGGCATCAAATTGAAGTCGCAGCACTTGCTCAACTTCCTCATCAAGTTTAGCAGCAACTTGGCTGGGATTACACCCGACACACTCTTTCCTTCCAACCATCAATGCTGGAAGGCTATACGTCAAATCTTGAAGGGAATTCACCCCCATGCACTAACCCAACTCCCTCTCTCAGCTCTGCAACTCCTTTCTCCGGACCTCCCCCCTACAAAGGTGGATTTCTGGAGGGATCAAAAAAGTAGGGGATCTATATGACCAACACCAGCTCCAAACATTCCAACACATCTCAGATCTATATAACATTCCCAATAAAGACTATTTCATCTACCTGAGAATCAGTCATATTCTATCATCCTTATCTTGCTCCCATGTCCCTCTAACCAAGCACATAATAACCTTTTACAACTCCACGTCCAACAAGATCTGTGGTATATCCTACATCTACGACCTACTCTCAAAACCAAGATGGAAGAGAAAAACTTGGCTATGTCTCAATCAGAATCTACCCTGCAGATTAAAGTTTCCCCATCTGTATGGTACCGTGCATTTCATTCCTCATCTAGGTTCTCCAGAAACATTATCCATTCGGAAACTTCAATTAAAATTTTCTGTCATTGGTACTATACCCCTGTAAAACTGGCCCACATATTCCCAACCCAATCCAGGGAATGCTGGAGACAAATGCTCTATGAACAGTCACATTTTCCACATATGGTAGGAATGCCCTCTTATTGCCCCATTTTGGAAGGTCATCTCCAACCTCATTCAGGATCTTACCAATGTATCTAATGTGCTGTCCCTGCAGATGGCTTTATAGAAGTGGATGCAGATGCAGTGGCTGCAAGGACACAGCCACATATCAAAATATGACATGCATGCAGGAGCATCTGGATCTGTGCACCTGTTCCTCCATGTGTGTCAAATTTTGACATAAGACTGTGACATAAGACTGTGTCTGTGCAGCCGCTGCATCCACTTCTATAGGTTGCTTTCACACAGCTCCAAGGCAAATGCAGACACAGAGGGGGAAAAGACACAGCGCCTCAAGTGTAGACATATAGCAACAATTTAATACAAGATAGGAAAGGTACTCACAAAGAAATCTAAAAACAGTGGCTGATGCAGGTGGCTGATGCAGATGCAGAAAACAGTGGCTCATGTCAAAGGACGGGTGTCAGTCAGTGCTCATCTTAATGAACCCTTACTTTTAACATATTTATTTAACAACTTTAGTATGCTTATAATGAGTTAATCTTGAAATCATTGATGTGTATTGTGATTAATGTTTGTTTTATTACTTAGATCATGTAAATTCAGAACCCAAATGGGAAATGAAAAAGATGGAAACTGCATGTAACGTGTGAATTGGCTCTTACAATTTCTGTATAATTAGAATGTGTGCAATTCCAGGACAATGCAAAGTCTTGTTCCTATAAAGGAGGAATATTTCAAATGTCTGTCAGATTAAAATTTTTGTAACCCCATTTCCCTTTACTTTCTCTCCCTGTGACACCAGTACAAGAAATGTTTATCGCTAGGACAGGAAGGAATGGATAGCACAATAATTTTATCAGAGGTTCTAAATAGTTCCAATTTTTACTAAAAATACATTTTTCTGATTTTCTTTCTCCTGATTGGAAAATATTTTAGAAAAATGTAAAACGGGTAAGAGCACCACAGATATAATGCTAGTCAGTTACATGTTTATTGCACATCACTAAAGGTTAGACGAGAAACCAACGTATTTCAGGCTCAATACTTACCAGGGCATCTGGAGTTGAACGGCTGTTCAACTTGAACAAGCTTGTGAGTGATTACAGATTTGTCTTCTGCTTAGATCTAAATAGCAATAGCCAAATAGGTTGGGCACATCACACTGCCCTCGCCACCTATGGTGATGCCATTTGTACCCCACCCTTTTTTCTAATTTTTAAGATTCAAAACTTTGTAAAATGTAAGCTGTATTTTTTATTGCTAGCCCATTAATTTACAAAATCCCATGTTGCCATTATAATTTCCTTTTTGTAAGCTCAAATTCAGCCCCCACCCTCCCACCTCCCCCTCCACCTCCACCACCACTTAAATATAATGGTTATTAATTATTTAAAATAAAAATAAAAAACGTTAGTTGGGTTTTAAACCTGTTCTTCTATGAATATTATTACAACGCTAAACATCACATTGCTATTAAAGGTTACATATTTATGTATTTGGTTAATACATTTTTCTTCTTCAAAGGTTGATGAGGGACCAGACAACGTTTATACGAATATGTCAATGTGATCATGAAGGGTACTTAGAAACGC
>BLSH010344047.1:43150-79860 GCA_018402905.1 Glandirana rugosa
CTGTCCCCGGCGAAGGTGGTTCTTTCCGTAGGGGCCTCTCTGGTGTAGTCGGCCGTTGTTACGATGGTACGGCTCCCACGGGAGAGGCTATCGTAGGGGACAGGAGGTCCCTCTTCTGAGTGTCGTCCTGGTCTCGACAAGGCCACCCAGGAGCCGCGTACCACTCCCAATGGAGTCCCTCGACCATAGGTGGGAGGGAAGGTTTGCCCTGGAGGTCCTCTACCGCCGAAGGTATCAGAGGCGAGAGGACTCGGTGACCAAGTTCGCGGAGTTCCCCCGTGAGAGCGGAGACTATGGAAGCCGCCATCTCCTGGAGGTCCCGTTTGGAAGGGAGGGTGGATACCAGCTCCCTGAGGTAACCCTCACCATGCGCCGAGGACCCACCGGAACAGCTCTGGTCCTGCTGTGAGTCTTCTCCCTGGAGGACAGGGGATGCTATCGGAGAGGGCACCCTCGGCATGGTAGCATTGTTGCCGGCTGATGTGGTCTCTCCGGGGATGCCTTTCTTGGTGGAAGCGGCCCCTGTCCGCGGCGGCGCCATCTTGGCACTCGGGTCCGGTGCTGGGGTCGCGTGTTGTCGGAGAAAATAATGGGTAATTTCAGGACCCCTCGGCTCCCTCGATGCCTGCGAGTTCCTCCGCTCCCCCGGCATGAAAAGTTAAGAGGTTTTGGTCGGTTTATGGGGTCTTTGTAGCCCTCGGCTCTGCAGAGCTCCGCCGCGTGCTTCCTCACTCCTCCATAGCCAAGCCACGCCCCCTTGGATTTATTTTTTCACGGATTATCGTTTATTGTATGAGCACTATTGCACTAATATGTGAAGTTATTTTTTGTTTTTTTCACCAGTAAATTATTTTTTGGTTATATTTAGCACTCATTTTTCACTGAATATTATTTTCCCTATGAACACTAGAGCACTAATCTGTGAAGGCATGTGAAGTTGTTTTTTTGGGTGTGCGTTTTTCATATTATTGAAAGTGGTCTCAATTTTTAGAGATACAGAGTTTGAATACAGGTATCGTGACATTTATTCATGCACAACACAATAATCACCTATATGGAGTTGTAAGCGTTGCACCATTTTTTGATTATTATTGATTTAAGGTGGAAATAGGGTGGTTTCACATTGCAGGTGTCAGCAGCTCAACCTATTGATTTATAATTATATTCTCATTTTTTTACATTTTTTAAAATTTATTTTGATACATATTTGCGCTGATTTTTCACATATATTCTGTTGATTATAATTTTATCCACGAGGTGATTAGCAGCAAATATGGAAATATTTCAATACTTACAAACAAGGGAAGTCAAACTGGAAGATGTTTTTTCAGGTGATAAATACAAAGGTAGAAACAATGATTTATCTCACATGTTTAAAAAGTTGGGTCATCTGATGGATAAACAAACAAGAGCTTGGTGGGATATAGTATCATTTGAACAATATATAGCGAACAATATAGTCCCTAGGCGTTTGCGTTGGGACATTCCTCCTAGTGATGGTTTAGATGATGATGAATCTATAAAAAACTGTTTTTTATTTTTTAATAAGAAAGGAATAGAATTAATGGGATTTTTATTAGCACGGAAACGGATCAAAATGAAAATTCTAGAGGATCAGATTAAGGAAGTTAAAGAAAAGATTGAGGGTAACAAAGACACACCCGAATTTATTAAATTATCAGGAGATTTAAAGAAAAAGATTGAGAAAATTGATAAAGAAACGCAGGAAAAAAAGAAAAAGAAATATATCAGGGATACCGATGATTTTAAGAACAATGAGGGTTTTTAAATGGCAAAAAACCCTTAAAGGGGATGAACCTCCACCCTTTCGGGAAACTACGCCTAAACGCCAATCCTCTCCCAGGGGGATGCCCAGAACCACCACAATTAATGCACCAGCGGCCCACAAGAATAAAGAAATTATACACCAATCATATACAGCTAATGGTCAAAACAACGGTCAAAGGGCCCCTTTTGGGGATGATGGAAGGGGATGGAGACCCTTCACAAGAGGTGGCTTTAGAGGAAGAGGGAGACAGACGGGTGGTCCTGTAGGGCATTTTTCTTCTAACCCACGGGGCACCTATGGAGGGTACACTAGAGGAGGGCACAATGGAGATTATTACGGACAAGGGCAGGGGGGTTATGACAATCAACCTGGTTCATACCGGGTACCCCTACAGAATAGGTTCACTCATTTATATGACCAGCCTTACAACAATGACCCCAATTTTTTAGGGAATCTGAATGGATGCAGGTGGACTCAGGAACCAACTTCATTCAGAGGAATAAGAAGAGAAAGAGAGGGAGGAGAGCAGGGAGAAGGCAACAAAAAAAGAAAGTTCCAATAGGGCAGGGTATTTTTAATATCAGCGGTAAAGTATTAAATAAAGAAGAACTAAAAGTGTTAGATAGAGGCCTTAAATACGAGACATATGTGCAGATCAATAAATATATGCGGAGTCTTAATCAAAAAATATATTTTTTGTCCAAACCCGATATGAGGCCACCAGTAAGTGAACCCACTAGGAATTCTGGACTAAGGAATAAATCTATATTTAATCCCCCAGTCAGCGATAATAAATTTTTGGATGTGTTCAAGAGTTTGGTGGTGGAGGACCTGGAAAATATGAATATTAAAAAGGCCCAAAAACCGTATTGGATTAGTAAAGGTATAAGGGATATAGAGAGCAGGAAAGATGTGGTAATCAAACCAGCGGATAAGGGAGGTGGACTGGTCATTATGAGCAAAGAATATTATGAGAATGAATTGGAAAGGCAGCTTAGTGATATTAATACGTATTGTAAATTGGGAGAAAACCCGATGAAGGAATACAAGGGAAAATTGACGAAATTGATCAAAAAGGGAGAGAAGAATAGTATTTTATATAAGAAACAAGCATTGTATCTTGATCCTATCTGTTGTAAAACCCCTATCATATATTTTTTACCAAAGCTACATAAAGATCTAGTTAGACCCCCAGGAAGACCGATAATTAATAGTAGAGATTCTATCTGTGCAAGGGTGGGTCAATACATTGACTTTTTCTTGCAACCCCTAGTGGAGAAGACAGATGCATATATCAGGGACACAAAACAAGTGATCCAATGTTTGGAAGCTCTTGATGATGTGGATACGTGCTTGTTCGCGACTGCGGATGTAGGGTCCCTCTACACCATCATTGGGCACAGTGAGGCTGTCAGGTCGGTGAAGTGGGCATTAGCCTCCTCGGATCTGACAGCTGAACATCAGAAGTTTATTATAAAATGCTTATGGTTTTGTTTAAAACATAATTATTTTTGGTACAAACATGATTATTTTTTACAGAGGTGTGGCGTAGCCATGGGGGCGAGGTTTGCACCAAGTGTGGAAAACCTCTTCATGGCCTGTTGGGAATCGGAAGAAATTCTGACAGAGCGCCCCCCACAGCTTATATATTACAAAAGATTAATTGATGATTTGATAATAATTTGGAAGGGGGATCAAGTTAGTTTTGATGAGTTCAGATATAAGATGGATTCCAACTCCAGGAATATAGTGCTCACATGGGTGACCAGTAGAGAATGAATAGTATTCCTGGACTTGGAAATTCAGAAAGAGAAAGGAAAAATAGCTTTGAATAATCATTTCAAGGAGACTGATAGAAATTCCTACTTACCGGTGGATAGCTGCCACCATAAAGTATGGTTAAAGAATATTCCAAAGGGGCAATTCGTCCGGATGAGGAGGAACTGCACCAGTAAAGAGGAATTCCGGAGGAAATCAAATATTCTGGTGGAGAGATTCACGGAAAAAGGGTATCGCCCCTCAGAGATTGAAAGTATAAGAGAGGAGGTTTTACAGATGGATAGACATACACTGTGTGAAGATAGACCTAAATTAACTAAAGGGAATATAGAATATAATATCGTTATTGATTATAATATTCAATATAAACAAATAGAGAAAATAATTAATACATTTTGGCATATATTGAGGAAGGATAAGGTATTAGAGCCACATCTCCCAAAAAAACCCAAGTTTGTTTACCGGAGGGCCCCTATCTTAAAAGACAGGTTGGCCCCAGGGGTGATAGATCCCCCGATGAACAAACAAAAAAATTGGTTTGGACTATTTACGGGGTTTCATGCATGTGGGGGTTACTTAGCTTGTAGGAGGGCTAGATTCAATGTCCGGAGGAAGAAGGGATTCATTGCCACCAGCACAGGTAAAGAATATCCTATCCATGATCTAATTACATGTAACTCAACTGGTGTGGTATATGCCCTTGAATGTGGGTGCGGTATGCAATATATTGGGCGCACATCGAGGGCTCTACACACCAGGATTGAAGAACATTTTAGAAATATAAGGAAGGGGGTTGAAACACACAGTGTTTCTAAACACTTTAAAATGGTGCATGATAGGAATTTGGATACACTCAGATTCTGGGGTATCGAATTAGTTCGGCCCCATTGGAGAGGGGGGCACTTTATCAGACAGCTGAGCAGAAGGGAATCCTTCTGGATTTTTGAGGCCGGGGTCCTCATCCCAAGGGGGTTGAATGTGGACTTCGACCTGAATTGCTTCATTAGTGATCGTTTGGAAGATTTGGGGTAATTATATGAGTCATATGTCTGACCGGGCATGCATAATTTTTATTTGGGTAGTGTTTGGGACTCTCAATATGTGATGGTTGAGTGATCTTAATGGGATAACAAAACAAAATTTTTTTTTTGGAAGATCCGTTCCGCAATTTTAGAGTTTTATATGGTTTTATATTGTTTTGATAAATTTTGTGTGTGTAATATCATTGTAAATGTGGCTGGATCGTGAAGGTGGAAGATAGATAGGCTGTTGGTACAATTTTCAACAATTTTTAAAGATTATAACCATTAAGGACCGGTGGGTTGATGTGTCCCCCAGGAGCCTCACACTTAAATCACTGGAGTGTCCCCTTCCTGTTGAGGGATGACGACTTCCTGTGGAGTGATAACAACTTCTGGTGGATGGTATGGTTAGTTCAGATAGCAGCCAGGCTACAGCTCTATTGGTATCGATGATTGTTCCGCCCAGATGAGGTGGATAAAAGTGATGTGTCAGGTGTAGTAGCTCCACCCCTTGCTGAGGAAGTCCTATCTGTGATGATACGCATCCGAGGGGAATCCAAGCCGACTATCCCACATCACGCTCCAGCTGCTTGCTTCTTGATGCGGTTTGTAGCTCGCACGGCTTTACAGTGCTTTTTATTGTAAGCGCATACTTTACTTTTTTAGCTATTATTAAAGTATTTTAGACGGAGAGCACTAGATTGCCCCTTTATTTTACATGATCTATGCTGAATGGTTGGGGAGATTGGATGTCGGAAAGCCACACTGTTGGGGAGAAGGAGACTGGAAGGGAGACTTAACCCAGAGATCATCAGTAACCCCAGGGTGGGTAAAAAGCGCTGCTTTATCTATATTGAGGTGAGAGGCTCATTCACCTGGTGGAGGATTTAACCACATGTGTGCTGTGAATATCGTTTGGTCACCACTGGGATTTATTTAAAAGGATTTTTTTCATCTATGGATTGACACTTTTGATTTATTTTTTCACGGATTATCGTTTATTGTATGAACACTATTGCACTAATATGTGAAGTTATTTTTTGTTTTTTTCACCAGTGAATTATTTTTTGGTTATATTTAGCACTAATTTTTCACTGAATATTATTTTCCCTATGAACACTAGAGCACTAATCTGTGAAGGCATGTGAAGTTGTTTTTATGGGTGTGCGTTTTTCATATTATTGAAAGTGGTCACAATATTTAGAGATACAGAGTTTGAATACAGGTATCGTGACATTTATTCATGCACAACACAATAATCACCTATATGGAGTTGTAAGCGCTGCACCATTTTTTGATTATTATTGATTTAAGGTGGAAATAGGGTGGTTTCACATTGCAGGTGTCAGCAGCTCAACCTATTGATTTATAATTATATTCTCATTTTTTTTACATTTTTTTTTTTAAATTTATTTTGATACATATTTGCGCTGATTTTTCACATATATTCTGTTGATACTGAATAGTATAGCTTATTTTGAGAGAGCATCCCAGTGATGGTCAACTGATGTGATTTTGAAGTCCCCAACTGCAGCCCTGACACACCAAAAGGGTTGTATTATTTAGTGCTAGACCTACTACAGGAGACAATCAGAGACTGCGGAGGTACTACAGGAGACAGATCCTGCAGAGGTACTACAGGAGGCAGATCCTGCAGAGGTACTACAGGAGGCAGATCCTGCAGAGGTACTACAGGAGGCAGATCCTGCAGAGGTACTACAGGAGGCAGATCCTGCAGAGGTACTACAGGAGACAGAGACTGCGGAGGTACTACAGGAGACAGAGACTGCGGAGGTACTACAGGAGACAGAGACTGCGGAGGTACTACAGGAGACAGAGACTGCGGAGGTACTACAGGAGACAGAGACTACGGAGGTACTACAGGAGACAGAGATTGCAGTGGTACTACAGGAGACAATCAAAGACTGTGGAGGTACTGCAGGAGACAGAGATTGCGGAGGTACTACAGGAGACAGAGACTGCGGAGGTACTACAGGAGACAGAGACTGCGGAGGTACTACAGGAGACAGAGACTGCGGAGGTACTACAGGAGACAGAGACTGCGGAGGAACTACAGGAGACAGCGACTGCGGAGGTACTACAGGAGACAGCGACTGCGGAGGTACTACAGGAGACAATTGAATATACTGCATACTATGTCAGCATTCTGAAGGCAACTTCAATCATCCCAATAAGGTAAATCTGTCCTTTCAGGAATGCACAGCTTCTAAAAAGCAAACACACACATGCTTCAGATATTTATAAGCTGCTAATAATAAAGCACAGGGAAAAGGTCCCAACTCTCACCTGTTGTGTTCCAGGCCCACTCAGGATTAGAGTTGAGCGAACCCGAACTGTAAAGTTTGGGTCCGTACCGAACTTTGGGGCGTCTGTGACCCGAACCTGGACATTTGAAAAAAAGTTTAAGTTCGGGGTTCGGGTATTTTATCCCACCTGTTGAATAGCTGCAGGGCAGCCAATCAACAAGCATTTCACTGGTTTGCCCTTAGAAGCCATCACAGCCATGCCTACTAATGGCATGGCTGTGATTGGCCAGTGCATCATGTGACCCAGCCTCTGTATAAGCTGGAGTCATGTAGTGCTGCATGTCACATGCTCCCAGGCTAGTGTAGGGAGAGGATGCTGCTGGCGCTG
Source organism: Glandirana rugosa (assembly GCA_018402905.1). Taxonomy (NCBI): domain Eukaryota; kingdom Metazoa; phylum Chordata; class Amphibia; order Anura; family Ranidae; genus Glandirana; species Glandirana rugosa. The sequence goes on from BLSH010344047.1 coordinate 50,396, forward strand.
TGAGGGACAGATTGCAGATATAATAACATCTCATCCTGCATTACAGAATGATCTGATTCTGGACTAGGTAGAGATTACTACTACTACTACTACTACTGCTGCTTTGAGGGACAGATTGCAGATCTCATCCTGCATTACAGAACGATCTGATTCTGGACTAGGTAGAGTTTACTACTCCTGCTTTTAGGGACAGTTTGCAGATCTAATAGCATCTCATCCTGCATTACAGAACGATCTGATACTGGACTAGGTAGAGTCTACTGCTTTGAGGGACAGATTATTGTTCTAAAATCATCGCCTACTCCTATAGGGTCAGGTTCCTGCTGTTGCTGTAAGGGACATATTATTTTTTCTAAAATCATCGCCTACTGTTATAGGGTCAGGTTCCTGCTGTTGCTGTAAGGGACAGATTATTGTTCTATAGGGAGAGTTTCCTGCTGGTGCTGTAAGGGACAGATTATTCTAAAATCATCTCCTAGTTCTATAGGGAGAGGTTCCTGCTGGTGCTGTAAGGGACAGATTATTGTTCTATAATCATCTCCTTGTTCTATAGAACAAGACTAGAGTTGAGCGAACCCGGACTGTTTTCAAAAAAAGCCCGGGTTCAGGTCCGGGGTTCTGGTAATTTTACCAAAAGTTCTGAAAATTGCTGTAAAAAAGTCCAGGAAAGTCCTAGAGGTCTGCAAAAGGAAGGACAATGGGGGTAAGGGTGGGACAAGTGCCCTAGAAAGAAATGGGGACAGGGAAATAACTAAAAGCATTTAAAGAAAATAAAAACCTAAAAAAAGCAAAAATGGAGGTGGATGTGGACCATCTTCAAACTGGGTCTGAAAAGTATTAATTAACGGTAGAAGCCATATAACTGTTCTAAAATCATCTTCAAACTGTGTCAAAAAAGTATAAATAAGCCGGGAGAACCCATATCACTGTTCTGCAAACATCTGGAAACTGTGTGTGTCACTTTAAATGAAACCGGGATTAACTGAACTACTCTTCTGCAAACATCTGGAAAGTCTGTGTAACACTTTAACAAAAACCGGGGCGAACCCATATCACTGTTCTGCAAACATCTGGAAGCTGTGTGTGAAACTACAGCATAGAGAAGAACAGGGATATGGTTTCGCTCTGCTATAGTTTGTGTGAAACTATAGCAGAGCGAAACCATATCCCTGTTCTTCTCTATGCTGTAGTTTCACACACAGCTTCCAGATGTTTGCAGAATAGTGATATGGGTTCGCCCCGGTTTTTGTTAAAGTGTTACACAGACTTTCCAGATGTTTGCAGAACAGTAGTTCAGTTAGTCCCGGTTTCATTTAAAGTGACAGACTTTCCAGATGTTTGCAGAACAGTGATACCGTTAATTAGGTTTTTATTTTTTTTTAAAATGCTTTTAGTTATTTCCCTGTCCCCATTTCTTTGTAGGGCACTTGTCCCACCCTTACCCCCATTTCCTTCCTTTTGCAGACCTCTAGGACTTTCCTGGACTATTTTACAGCCATTTTTGTGCCTAAAAGTTCGGGTCTCCATTGATTTCAATGGGGTTCGGGGTCCGGGACAAAGTTCGGGTTCTGTCCGGACCCGAACCCGGACTTTGTCCCGAAGTTCGGTCGAACCAGCAGAACCCGGACTTCTAGAAGTTCGCTCAAGACTTGTCTGTACCTTGTGCAGAATAGACATTTAGACCGGCCTCACACAGCCATTGGTATACTTGTTTTTTTTAATATGCCTCAATATTTTGGGAGCTACCCCAATTAGGAAAAAAAACCAAAGAAACAAAAAGTGTTGGCTACCTCCTCATCCTTATCCTCAACCACCGCCACTTCCACCTACACTGCCACGGTCACGGCCTAGTCAACCTCTAGGCTCCTACTCTACATCCACCCCCCTTTCCCATTTTTATTTTTTTTTTATTTGATTTTAAGTTATTTTCCCTATCCCCATTTTTTGTAGGGCACTTTTCCTACTCTTACCCCCATTTTACTTCCTTTTGCAGCCCTCTAGCACTTTTCAGGACTTTTTTACAGCCATTTTTGTGCCGAAAAGTTTGGCTTCAATGGGGTCCGGGGTCAAGTTCGGGTCAAGTTCAGTACCGAACCTGAACTTTTTCGCAAAGTTTGGCCGAACCCGAACAGGTGTCTGCTAAACTCTACTCAGGATGCCTCTTCTATTTAGTGATATATGACGGGCAGGGGAAGGGAGTGGGTTAAAATACAGTTCCGAATGCTGAGAAGCTGAAAGGCAGCAGAGGATGGAGTCAGTCCCCACCGCGGCTTAGTATGTCAGGCAGGAGCAGGACAGAGCAGTGTTAGCAAAGCAAGGCTAAGTTACAATAAACTTCACTGAGCGGGCTCACTATTTCTAACAGCATGACAAACTAAAGATCCTGCACTCTTACCCCTGCGGCACTGCACATGGATAATGCTCCTCCGTCCTCCCGCTGATCATGCCGACAAGCCTGCTAACCACGCTCCTCTTTGCATAGAAAAGCATTTTGCTTTCCGCTTGTCAAAACTTTTCAGCGCCTCCTATTCAGCTGGGTACTGTGTTCAACGCTAGATATGAGCCACTGAGCTTACCCTTGTGATTTCAGCCTCCGTCCATACAAGCTGTCAGCAGCTGCTTAGGACCCCATGACAATTAGGAGCCCTGGGCAGTTGCCCCATTTGCCCTGCGGTAAAGACGGCCCTAATAACCCTACATATAAGTCCCCCCAACAATGTAAAAGGAACATTGGCTCGTAACAAAGAGAACCCCTGGAGAAACCACTCCTTGGTCTCCCGGTCACAAACCCAGCTGAGCTTCCATAAATTGTCCAGAAATCAAAGAATTTCTTATAATGTCAGACTTTGAGTTTCAGATTGGATAAATAGATATTATGTATAAAGAAAGGAAAAAAATCCCCAAACTTTTGGGGCCCCTGAAAAAATGATGGAACCCTGAGGATCAATTGTGGAAAATGTGACAATTCCTGGATCGGAATCCAAAGGTTATACGGCAATAGGTGGAAATCCCCTCCAGCCCTCCGGGGATCATGGAGGGTGAGAGTCCTTGGATCTCTTCTGTTTTTTTTTTTTTGCCAAATTGGTTGGATTGGGCTCAATGGCAAAGGACGTTTAGTGGAGTTTACAGTCTTGTGGGTTGAGGATGAGTGATCAGGCTTAATTGCAATAGGAGGTGTTCCCCCTCTTGGATTGAAGAAAATCCATACTTTTTGTTCTTGAAGATGAGGGTCAACCGAAGGTGGAAAGACCACCAATATATGATTGATTTTTGGGTGTGGATTCGGAGAAGCGGTTTGAGCGCTCACCTCTTCTGGATGGTGTAAGGAGATAGTTCTGCAAAAATTTGTACTGGGTGACCTTGGAAGGTTAGATGATCTGCTTCTCTTGATATTCGCATAATTGCTTTTTTAACTTGGTAAAAGTGTGTTTTTATTTTTTTTGTTTCAATCTTTTTTATTGAAATATACAGCCGAAAACAGACATATGGTTACATATATTCTGCATTAGATGTTTCAGACTTTTAAGTACAAAGGATTCATAATACAAAAGCAGAGTAGTACAGAAATACAAACTTAATTGCGCCTATGGAAAATTATACAGTGCGCTACAATCGACACCCTGATCCTTGTAAACCGATGAAATGTACTCTTGATAAAATCAGGGGGTCTATATAGAACTGTTAGTTCCTGCTTTTAGTTGCAGGGCCTGAGGTAAGGAAGATTATGTAGTTTGGTCGTGAGGCATATTTCTAGGCCTCCGAGCCGGCGGGCGGACCCGCCGTGGCACCGCTCCCCACCCCAATTGGGAACAATCTATGCGGTGGCGGGGCACGTCTGCCCAACGCTCCCAGGCCCCGCCCTAGTTTCCGGAAAATTTCCGAACCTCAGTGTGATGGTCCATCGTGTTAGTCTGTATTTCCTTTTCTGGCCACTGGAAGAGAAAAAAGGAGAGAGGGAGAAAGAGAAGGGGAAAAAAAAGGGGTATGTGTGGACGGACCAAAACGGGGACCCCAGTCTCTCCCACCCCCCCTTCCCCTTCTTCTGTAGAGAGGAATTTGCCTATCGTCTCGTATCTTAGGGGGTCAATTGATGGTCTCGTCTTTTATTATTGAATTCTAACCAGCAGGCCCATATTTTGTAAAATATTCCGGGGGAGTCTCCGTCTTGGTGAGTAAAAGTGTGGTTTAACCACAATGTCTCTGGGTAGACCATCTGACCTTGATAGTTGAAGTGCTCGATGAGCCCTGTCCATCTCCAAACGGTCATCCGATAGATCAGGGAGAAGTTCCTTAACAAACGAACGAACGAACCGTCGATTGAACTTCTTTAAATGTTTTGAGGAGGCCCCTGATATGAAAGGTCAGCTTGAATTTCTGTAGTAATTTGTGAGACTGTCTGTGCTAACCCCCTGGCTAACATCTTAGAGGAAGTGTTCATCATGGTGGATAAATCCATAGGGGGAGCTGTAGGTGATTGTCCCAATATGGCCACCACGCCAGGGCTTGTATTAAAGTCACTCATGGGGGTGAGGAGGAGATCCTCCATGGTTTTCTGAATAAGAGATTTGGTAGAGGCTGGGGGCAGTGCCCTGGGGAGAGGAGTACTCACTGTCTGGAAGCTGTTCAGGGGAGCCATCTGTGAGGCTCCAGTTGTACCCCCCTCCATGTCTTCTCCCCTGTCTGTGGAGGCATGCTGTGTGTTCAGCGCCATCTTGGAATCCCCAGGGAGCGGGGAGTTGAATCTGGGTTTGTGGGATAGGTCCCTCCGGACCAACCTCAATGTTATGGGGGTGATCCCGGGAGGGTCAGCTGTCAGAAGGGCTTGATGGAGCTTGAGTGGGCTCAAGCTGTCAGCTGCAGTGGGGCTGTATGAGTCGGGTCAGGATGGAGCTCCGAGACTACACGGCCATTCTTAGGAGCTCTGAGCATGCGCCTCACAGGTATGCGATTTTTGCACTTAATGGCCACCCTGCTGTAGTATATGTATGTGGGGCGTTCGTCAAGCAGTTAAGCCATGTTGCATAAATGCTCCCCAATCTCTGACACTGGCTTTTGAAATGTACATTTTTGACCACTTTTCTGTGAAACAATCCTTGAGATACCAGCCGATTGTGGGTTTCCTTGCATGAATTGCCCTTTTAAAATACTCTTACATTGTTGTAAGAGTATTTTAAAGTGGCAATTTATGCAAGCAAACCCACAATTATATTGTATTAAAGTGAAACTTCACTCAAAAGGGGAAGTTGTGCTTTAAGTTGCCCCCCCCCCCCTCCTCTGCCATATTTGGCATATCATTTTAAGGGGGAAGGGAGGGGGTACCTAGTTTTGACAAGTACCAGCTCCCACTTCCACTTGGATCATCCTTCTCTCCCCGCAGTCTTTCGTAACACTTTACAGGTCCCAGAAGACCGTGGGACAATTCACAAAGTGAGGCACGGCTAACACATGCACAGTAGGCACCCGGCTATGAATCCAAAAGCAGCATAGCCAGGTTTCCACAGTTAGGACACCGACACTGAATGCTAATGAAGAACTAGCCAACGTGAGGATGGTGCTGGATCCCTAGACAGGTAAGTGTGCTCTTATTAAAAGTCAGCAGCTACAGTATTTGTAGCTGCTGACATTTATTTTTTTACAGAGGGGACAATGGTTTTAAATGGAAATCAAATCAGGGCTTTGGCTAGGCCAGTCCATAACTCTCTATTTCTTCTTTTTGGGCCATTCCTTTGTCAATTGGCTAGTGTGCTTTAGTTCATTATCAAGCTTAATGCTAAGGGCATAGCAAAACATAACATTTTTTAGCACAACTACCATGCAACTTAAATTGGTGCAAGCTTTGTGATTGTGATTGCACTTTAACACCAACTGTTACAAGAGTTAACTGCAGATCTTGCACACCTGCAGTCAAATTGGGGTTCTTAAAGACATCTTTTAATGGCACATGTATATAAAAAATGGGGCTGCCTAAGCAGCAGTGGGAGTCAAACAATGTCTATACCGGGAGGAAACAAACCCAAAAACAAAGCAAATACCACAAAAAGAGAAAGATTGGTGTTCAAGGGTGGACTGCTGGTATTTACATTCTATAACAAGATACTCCAAACCATCATATAAAAACATATAACATACTTTTATTATGCAAAAAGATTTTTGTTAAAAATATACACAAGCATTTATACTCAAATATTCTATATATGCAGTACTACAATAGAAAATGACTGTCAAGTGTACACATTCAATTGACGCGTTTTGCGGTTCATACCATTTCTTTAGAACAATATGTTCACTTATGACAGCTATCCAGTAAAGCATCTCAAGTCTAGAAGTGAAAAAACATACAATAAGGTTAATGTAAAGGTATATGTTTACATTATAGTAACGAAACAGTTAGTAAAAACTATCCCCACCAGGTAAGATATGGAAAAAGGGGGGAGAAAAAAAAAACCAATAAACACAAAAACAACACAGCCCACTACAAAAACCACAATTTGCCAGGAGAGAAAATCAAATCATCCCAGGCTGTGGGAAGGTATATGAAGGGACTAAAATACAGAAGGAAGCTGGACCAATCCAGCCAGTTCTAAATACTGTAATTAGAAGAAATTTAAGAAACACCAGTGGTCATTCACACCTAAGGAGGTGTTTAACCACCTCAGTACTGGGCACTTTCACACCCTTCCTGCCCAGGCCATTTTTTAGCTTTCAGCGCTGTCACACTTTGAATGACAATTGCGCGGTCATGCTACACTGTAACCATGTGCAATTTTGTATTACTTTCTTCACACAAGTAGAGCTTTCTTTTGGTGGTATTTAATCACTGCTGTTTTTTTTATTTTTTACTAAAAAAAAAATGTTGAAAAAAAAAAGTTTTTTTCTTAGTTTTTGTCAGTACATTTTGTAAATAAGTAATTTTTCTCCTTCACTGATGTGTGCTGATGAGGCGGCACTAATAGGCTGCACTGATGGGCACTGATGAGGCTGCACTTATGGACACTGATTAGGTGGCACTGATGGGGAGGCACTACTATGCCGTACTTATGGGCACTGATAGGTGGCACTGGTGGGCAATGATAGGTGCCACTGATGGGCACTGATAAGCGGCACTGGTAAGCACAGATATGTGGCACAGATAGGCGGCACTGATAGGCATTGATGAGTGGCACTGATGGGCATTGATGGGTGGCATTGATGGGCTTCAGTGATGGGCATTGATGGGCAGAACTGATAGGTGGCACAAATAGCCAGCACTGACTGGCATTACTAATGGGCACTGATTAGTGGCACTTGTGTGCATTGATTGCTGGCACAGGTGGGCACTGATTGCTGGCACTGGGGTAAGCACTGGTTGTTGGCACTCGTGGCGATAATTGTAATCAGGACACTAGTGATCAGTGCCCTGATTACATCCCTAGATTTCCTCTGAGGAGATGCCACTGATCGGCTCTCCTCGCCACACACTCTGTCAGTGTGAGGCGAGGAGCGCTGATTACTGGCACTTCCTTGTTTACATGTGACCGGCTGTGATTGGTCACAGCCGATCCCATGGTTAAAGAGCCTCGGCCGTGGCTCTTTACACAGATCGGGGTCATGCTGTGTCCTGGCAACATGGCGCGGCCGTGACCGGTGCACTGCTTGCCAGGGCATGCATGCCAGGGCATGCGTTCTGGGACACCGTCATATGACGTTGTCCCGGAACGAGAGCCCCACCTCCTCTCCATTTGACTGTGGGCGGACAGCCAGTGGTTAAAACCTAATGTATATTATAAAGAACCAACCACAATGGCCCAAAAACATGAAATACAAGTACCGTACTTATTGAATATGAGCTGTTATTATGGCCAACCACCAATAGATTAGCGTTCAAAGAGACTGGGATTTCCTATTCCAGGTTCCACCTCCATATCTCTGAAGGCCAGATATACAGCATACAACAGAGGCCCATGCACATGAATGCACACAGTCAAGGAGCAGCAAAGGCACATCTCCCACCCCCACATCAACACCAAATTTCCCAAACTATAAAATTAAACAGAAAATAAACAGACAATCAATCTATTGTTCTTCCCTTTTAACCACTCAGTTTCCACCATCCAATAAGAAGTATAACTTGCCTGTCAGGTCACTCTTACACGATCAAATCACTGGTCTGCAGGTCACCATGAAAAGATAGAAGTGAGGCCCATACAACCTTACCACTATATAGTCCCTGGATCTCCTGAGGACACACCCACCATTACCAACCCCAAAAGTGTCTATCAAACAAATGGAAGGCTGGGGGAGTCCTCTCCCCATCGGATAATGTACAGCGGACAGCACTTCCTTATTTCGAAATGCCCGCCATGATCTAACATAGAAAACGCCAACCGCCAATACACCACATTGCCTCGCGGGCTTACCATCCAAGATGGTGGCATCTCTACCATCAGCCCGGAAACAAACACCAGCTGTCCAAGGAAGACACCACACCCCTGCAAACAGGAAATACATATGCATAGAAAGACCTCAGGAGGGCACATATATATTTTATATGCACCTCGTTCCCAAGAGTAAACATAGAAAAAAGATTTATTTATATATAGCGAAATAAATAAATAAATAAAATAAAAAAAAATAAATAAATATATATATATATATATATATATATATATATATATATAGGAAACGTTAGCGGTAGAGTTGAGCGAACTTGTAGAAGTCCGGGTTCTGCTGGTTCGGCCAAACTTCGGGACAGAACCCGAACTTTGTCACGGACCCCGAACCCCATTGAAATCAAAGGGGACCCGAACTTTTAGGCACAAAAATGGCTGTAAGAAAGCCCTGGAAAGTCCTAGAGGTCTGCAAAAGGAAGGAAATGGGGGTAAGGGTGGGACAAGTGCCCTACAAAGAAATGGGGACAGGGAAATAACTAAAAGCATTTAAAAAAAAATAAAAACATAAAAAAATCAAAAATGGAGGTGGATGTGGACCATCTTCAAACTGGGTCTGAAAAGTATTAATGGTAGAAGCCATATAACTGTTCTAAAATCATCTTCAAACTGTGTCAAAAAAGTATAAATAAGCCGGGAGAACCCATATCACTGTTCTGCAAACATCTCTAAACTGTGTGTGTCACTTTAAATAAAACCGGGACTAACTGAACTACTGTTCTGCAAACATCTGGAAAGTCTGTGTAACACTTTAACAAAAACCGGGGCGAACCCATATCACTGTTCTGCAAACATCTGGAAAGTGTGTGTGAAACTACAGCATAGAGAAGAACAGGTATATGGTTTTGCTCTGCTTTAGTTTCAAACAGTTTGCATATGTTTGCAGAACAGTGATATTATATCACTGATCTGCAAACTGTGTTTGAAACTATAGCAGAGCAAAACCATATACCTGTTCTTCTCTATGCTGTAGTTTCACACACACACTTTCCAGATGTTTGCAGAACAGTAGTTCAGTTAGTCCCGGTTTTATTTAAAGTGACACACACAGTTTCCAGATGATTTTAGAACAGTTATATGGCTTCTACCGTTAATTAATACTTTTCAGACCCAGTTTGAAGATGGTCCACATCCACCTCCATTTTTTTTTTTTTTTTTTAAATATTTAAAGTTATTTCCCTGTCCCAATTTCTTTGTAGGGCACTTGTCCCACCCTTACCCCCATTTTCCTTCCTTTTGCAGACCTCTAGGACTTTCCTGGACTTTTTTACAGCAATTTTCAGAACTTTTGGTAAAATTACCAGAACCCCGGACCCGAACCCGGACTTTTTTTATAAAAGTCCGGGTCCCGGACACCCCAAAGTTCGGTACGGACCCGAACTTTACAGTCCGGGTTCGCTCAACTCTAGTTAGCGGTGCAAAATAACCAACTCAAAAATAGATTAAACCAATCACATTTTAATGAGAATCAGTTAAAATGTTCTTAACAGTAAAATTGACCTCGTAAATAATACAGGTGAGTTTATATATTTAGTTATTCCTTAAGTACAGATGTCACACTGGTGTATAGAGAGGAAGTCCTGACTTGTTTCGCCATGAATTTAGCTTCTTCAGAGGACAGATGGTATCTCACTGTTATATAATGCATAAATCAACATATCAGTATCATAGATAATAATGTATACATCCATACAGAAAATGTATATATGTCGTAGGACATTGCAGTTTAGCACAGGCATAAATGGCACATAATTCTCACCCAGTCAGGTCTGTACAAAAGTCTCAGCTCCACCCGGGATAGACCAACATACCAAAGCATGAAAAACACTCCGCTGTCTGGATATGGAGGAAAAGGGAAAGGGAGAGGAAGTGGTAGAAGCATGTAAAAAGTGAAATGAATAAAATGGAATGAAAAAATGGAGATAAAATAAACATGTACATTGAGTAGCAGTTCTTTATCAAATCACAGTTGGATAAAATGTCCGATATCCAAAATGTCGGCTCGTGAAAGAGCCCTAAATGTGAAGTTTATAATGACAAAAAAGGATGTATAGGGAATGAAAATAATGAAGCGGAATAAAAGTTACATTTAATGATAAGGTATTTGGCCCAATAAGCCAGGAGCCAGAATCTTGCAAAGGTCTGTAAGAGTGCCACAGCTGGAAGGGCAACTGATAAGAAAATATGGAATGAGGAAGGGGTAAGTAGCTAATGGGTAGAAACAAGACATATGTGTAGAAAAGATAGTATGAGGTAATAAACGTATGTCTGCCAGAGATGCAGCACGAGGCACCGTGGTCTGCACCACAGGCAGACACGAGCAAACAATCAAGCAGACGAATAGATACATGTCCAGGGAAAAAAAAAGGGGGAAAAAAAAAAAAAAAGGGAGAAGATTGAAATTGAAAATGAAGGAAGCACGTGTCAGCTAATACATATCCAGAACTAAAATCCATAGCCTGGGTGCATCCAAAGCCTCTCATGCACCAAACAAAAATGAACAAAAAACAAGACAAAAAAGGAGCTTATATTCTACATATATTTACAAGAAAGATGATCATATTACGCAGAGCCAAATCGGCTGCTGTGCTATCATCACCATTAAAAGGAAATGAATATGAAGCAGAAATTATACAGGGTGGGCCATTTATATGGATACACCTTAATACAATGGGAATGGTTGGTGATATTAACTTCCTGTTTGTGGCACATTAGTATATGAGGGGGGGAAACTTTTCAAGATGGCTGTTGACCATGGCGGCCATTTTGAATCCAACTTTTGTTTTTTCAATAGGAAGAGGGTCATGTGACACATCAAACTTATTGGGAATTTCACAAGAAAAACAATGGTGTGCTTGGTTTTAACGTAACTTTATTCTTTCATGCGTAATTTACAAGTTTCTAACCACTTATAAAATGTGTTCAATGTGCTGCCCATTGTGTTGGATTGTCAATGCAACCCTCTTCTCCCACTCTTCACACACTGATAGCAACACCGCAGGAGAAATGCTAGCACAGGCTTTCAGTATCCATAGTTTCAGGTGCTGCACATCTCATATCTTCACAGCATAGACAATTGCCTTCAGATGACCCCAAAGATAAAAGTCTAAGGGGGTCAGATCGGGAGACCTTGGGGGCCATTCAACTGGCCCACGACGACCAATCCACTTTCCAGGAAACTGTTCATCTAGGAATGCTCGGACCTGACACCCATAATGTAGTGGTGCACTATCTTGCTGGAACTATGATGTCGGTGATAGGGAATTGCTGGCCATCAAGTCGACTTTGGAGGAATGGCGGTACCTCCTGGAAGGAGCAGCTCACCCGGTATTGGTTTTTACAAACCATAAAAAAAACATATGCTGTGAAGATACGAGATGTGCAGTACCTGAAACTATGGATACTGGAAGCCTGTGCTAGCATTTCTCCTGCGGTGTTGCTATCAATGTGTGAAGAGTGGGAGAAGAGGGTTGCATTGACAATCCAACACAATGGGCAGCACATTGAACATATTTTATAAGTGGTCAGAAACTTGTAAATAACTCATGAAAGAATAAAGTTACGTTAAAATCAAGCACACCATTGTTTTTCTTGTGAAATTCCCAATAAGTTTGATGTGTCACATGACCCTCTTCCTATTGAAAAAACAAAAGTTGGATTCAAAATGGCCGACTTCAAAATGGCCGCCATGGTCACCACCCATCTTGAAAAGTTTCCCCCCTCACATATACTGCCACAAACAGGAAGTTAGTATCACCAACCATTCCCATTTTATTAAGGTGTATCCATATAAATGGCCCACCCTGTATATCCATCAAGAATGGAGCTGTTGGTGGAGTCTGATTGTGCAGAGGGCAACCTCTCTTACGGCCCTGGTTCGGGAACCCCTGATAGAGGAGACAGGAGATTCCGGAGCACAGGGGGGCACGAGGGCTGGTGCGGATGCAGATGGAGTTGTGAGGATCCTGCAGGAGCTCGTGCAGACAGAAGAGTGGGGATGCAGGCCGGGTCGGTATTAGGCAGGCTAGTGCGTTACAAGGGAGCAGGCAAGCGGGTCGTCGGGTGCAGGCAAGGTCGTTAACAGGCAGGAAGCTGAGGTACAAGAGGTTTAGGCAGAGATGTGGTCGTAGACAGGCAGAGTTCAATCCGAAGTCAGGCAAGCCGGGTCACAGATACAGGAAGACTGGAAAACCGGTCACTGGAACACACTAACACGCTGTAGAATGGACAGTACTTGTTTCCTGGTGCTGTCTGCTTAAACAGGTGCTATTGGCGCCATTAGCGCGCACGCGCGCAAATGCGCACAGAGGGCCAAAAACGGCCAGAAAGGGTTATTTCCCTAAAATTGCCACCCCCAAGGGGCAGCCTCCAGATGCCCAACAGGGCTCTCTTGGTCGGGTTCCTTCTCCAGAAGGTCCTGATTAGGGCTTCCTCATGTACATTCTCTTCAGGCTCCCAAGAGCTCTCTTCGGTACCATAGCCCCTCCATTTAACCAGGTATTGGATGGTGCCACCTCTCCTCCTGCAATCCAGAATGGACTCCACCTCAAATTCTTCCGTTCCATCAACCAATACTGGTGCACCTGTCTGCCGATCAGGAAAGGGGTCGGAGACCTTAGGCTTCAACAAGGACACATGGAAGACTGGATGGATGCGGAACGACTCAGGCAGTTCCAGTTCGTAGGCCACTTCATTGACCTTTTGTTTGATGGGAAAGGGTGCTATGAACTTAGGACCAAGCTTCTTGGACGGGCATGCCAATCTCAAGTTGAGGGTGGAGAGCCATACCTGATTACCTGGCTCCAAGTTTAGTTCACCACGCCTTTTCTTGTCATAAGTCTCTTTATTGGCCGCCTATGTTCGTGCCATTGTCTCCTGCAGGAGTTTGTTATTGGAGGAGAAGAAATTCAGTCATTCAAAAAGTCATTCACAGCGGGCACCGAGTTTTCCAGGCAGACATTGGACAAGAAGGCGGGATGGTAGCCGTAATTAGTGAAGAAGGGTGACTGCTGGGTAGCCGAGTGAACCGAATTGTTATATGCGAACTCCGCCAGCGGTAGGAGCCGTTCGTCTGGGGATGATATGCGGAGGACAGAGACAGGCCGATCTTCAGGGATTTGCACAAAGACCTCCAGAACTTGGACGTGAATTGCACGCCACGGTCAGATACCACCTCTGTTGGGATCCCATGTAACCGGACAATTTCTTTAATGAATATTCTGGCCGTTTCTGCGGCCGAAGGTGTGCCTTTCATAGGTAGAAAGTGGGCCATCTTAGAGAGTCTATCCACTACCACAAAGATGGTCGAGCAGCCTTCGGAAGGGGCTATGTCCACAATGAAGTCCATGGAAATGTGGCTCCAGGGCCTCTCAGGAACAGGTAAAGGTTTAAGAAGGCCCCGAGTCTTACTCCCCTTACATCGGCTGCAGGTAGTGCATGACCCCACATAGGACTTACAGTCCTCTCCAACTCGGGGCCACCAGAACGTGCGTTGCACTAGTTCCAAAGTCTTGCGTGCCTCGAAGTGCCCAGCGAGGCGGTGGTCATGGCAGAGGTCTAGGACTGCGGTTCGCAGATGCTTCGGTACGAATATCTTAGTGCCATGCCAGAACAACCCGTCCATGGGCTGCAGAGGGGTTCCCGGGAGGGGGTTTGGTCCCAGGGAAGCTTGCTGGATCCGTGATAGCACGTCCTCCTGCAACAACAAGAAGTTTCCTGGAGACAATATAGTGTCAGGGGATACTGGTGCTTCCGGTATGTTGAATATACGAGACAAGGAGTCTGGTTTGGTGTTCTTCGACCCAGGCCTGTAGGTGATGTGAAAGGTGAATCGGGCAAAGAACAGTGTTCATAGGGCTTGGCGGGGTTTTAGCCTCCTTGCAATTCTCAGGTATTCCAGGTTTCGGTGATCCGTATAGATGAGAATTGGATGTGCTGCCCCCTCTAGGAGATACCGCCATTCTTCCAGAGCAGCCTTGATAGCAAGGAGTTCACGGTCCCCCACATCATAGTTCCTTTCAGTGGGGGATAACTTGCGTGAAAAGAACGCCACTGGATGAAGCAGCGCCTTAGTACCCTGCCTTTGCGAAAGAATAGCCCCGACTGCCACCTGGGATGCGTCAACTTTCAGAACATAGGGCACAGCGGGGTCTGGGTGCTTAAGGATGGGTGCAGAGGTGAATAATCTCTTAAGCTTCTCAAAGGCTGTTTGCACCTCAGGAGTCCAACGGAACGGGACACCCTGCTTGGTCAGGTGTGCGATAGGGGAGATGAAGGAGGAAAATCCCCGGATAAACTTCCTATAAAAGTTTGAAAATCCTATAAATCTCTGGTTTCCTTTTTCTGTCAACCGGGGCTGGCCAGTCCAGAATGACAGAGACCTTTTGGGGGTCCATCTTGATGCCTCCAACAGAAATTATAAGTCCAAGGAATTGTATGCTTGCCTGCTCAAATTCACACTTCTCTGGTTTAGCATAGAGGCCATGTTGACGGAGATGATCCAGTACCTGTTTGACATGGGAATGGTGGAGCTCCAGGGAAGGTGAGATCAAAATATCATCAAGGTAGGCGATGACAAAGAGGTCAAGGAAGTCCCAGAAGATGTTGTTTATAAAGTAGCTGGGGCATTGCATAACCCAAATGGCATCACCAGGTACTCTAAGTGACCGAAACGAGTACGAAAGGCCCTCTTCCATTCGTCCCCTTCTCTAATCCGTACCAGGTTGTAAGCTCCCTGGAGATCCAGTTTAGTGAACACAACAGCGGTCCCCAGGCGCTGGAATAACTCTGGGACAAGTGGAAGCGGGTAGGGATTCTTCACCGTGACTTTTTTGAGCTCCCGGTAATCAATACATGGGTGCAGGGAATGGTCCTTTTTCTCCACAAAAAAATTGCCTGCCCCAGCCGGGGAAGTGGGCGGATGGATGAAGCCCTTGTGAAGGTTCTCTTCAATATAAACCTTCAAATTGCTGAGCTCCAGCTCAGAAAGTGGATATATCCTGCCGAAGGGAATCTCTGCGCCAGGGAGGAGCTCAATGGGGCAGTCATACGGTCTATGAGGCGGAAGGGCCTCAGCCCCCTTTTTTGCTAAAAACGTCCAAAAAAGCGTGGTAGACGCTGGGGACGAGCAGACAGATCTCAGGCTCAGGGCCAAGATCCAGGGTTAGTAGAGCAGGGTCTGTTCCAGAAGCTCGGGGGAAGCAATGCTCGTGGCAGTACAGGGACTGGAACTGAACTCTCCCAGAGGACCAGTCAATGGTGGGATTATGGGCTGAAGCCAGGGTAGACCTAGAATGACAGGGAAGATGGGAGAGGCAATGGCATCAAGGGGTAAGTCTCAATATTCATTAATCCAAGTGTATCAAAAATCTTATCTGCATAGAGGAACTCAAGCCCACAGGGTATTCTGATAAATCCAATAATTAATAATGGATGTAAGCTTACCAGAATCCTGTAGGTAATGCGCAGGTATCAAAATAATATCTCAGGGATGAGTGGTCCGATGTCATCAGGATCCTGTAGAGAATGTGCGGGTCACGGATATCCACCTCAGGGATGGGATGGTCTGGTGTCCTCCAATTAGTGAAAGCCGAGGCAAAACAGAGACAAGAACGATCCCTGTCCGGGTGGATGACTCCAACTTCTCCAAACGGTTTCTCTCAGATAGTAGTGATGCATGCCATATCGCAGTGGATAAAGAAAAAGCCGCAATAGTGTAATACTGTATATTGATATTTATTTCAATAAAAGATGAATCATACTCACAATGTGTATGGTTAAAAAGAGCTCTCAGTATAAAATCGTGACGGGGGTATGGAAATCTGACGCGTTTCGGCTCCAACAGCCGTCATCCCAGCCGATACCCCAGATGACGGCTGTTGGAGCCAAAACGCGTCGGATTTCCATACCCCCCTGTCACGATTTTATACTGAGAGCTCTTTTTAACCATACACATTGTGAGTATGATTCATCTTTTATTGAAATAAATATCAATATACAGTATTACACTATTGCGGCTTTTTCTTTATCCACTGCGATATGGCATGCATCACTACTATCTGAGAGAAACTGTTTGGAGAAGTTGGAGTCATCCACCCGGACAGGGTTCGTTCTTGTCTCTCCTTTGCCTCGGCTTTCACTAATTGAGATTACCATCCCATCCCTGAGGTGGATATCCGTGACCCGCACATTCTCTACAGGATCCTGATGACATCGGACCACTCATCCCAGAGATATTTTGATACCTGCGTATTACCTACAGGATTCTGGTAAGCTTACATCCATTATTAATTATTGGATTTATCAGAATACCCTGTGGGCTTGAGTTCCTCTATGCAGATAAGATTTTTGATACACTTGGATTAATGAATATTGAGACTTACCCCTTATACAGTTTACTTTCTGTTATTGGGACTTCTTTGAACATTTTTTATGAACACTACTTTTTTCTGTTTATCACTCTTTTTTGCTTCTTTCACATATATCTGGGCGCTGCAATATATCTTTTATTTGTATTAGAGCAATTGGATCAGTTGTTTCTTGCGAGCAGCCTATCTCATACTATATTTTAAAAATTAAGATTGCATACGTTTTTGTGTGCGCGGACTTCTACTTGTATATTTAATGGCATCAAGGGTGAGTAGCTCCTGATGGCCACCCAGCACCATAGTAGTCAGAGGGATGGTCTCCTGTGAGACCGGACCAGATTTTATGGATGTACCATCAGCCTGGTGCACCGCCATCCTGCGGGTCTTGAGTTGCAGGGGTATCCCATGTTGCGCGGCAAAAGTCAAATCCAGGAAACAGCTGCAGGCACCGGAGTCTACAATGGTGGGAACGGTAAAGGCTCCTCCGGGAAACTGTAGACACAGAGAGAGGGTGAGGTGAGCCGTCCCAACTGGTGCTGGTTGAGGAGAGGTGGCTAGGCATCTTCCCAATTTGGATGGGCAAGAGCGCACGAAGTGCCACGGCTCTCCGCAGTAGAGGTATAGGCGGAGGTATCTTCGGCGCTGGCTCTCTTCAGAGGTCAGTGCCGGGCCCGCCAGGCCCCGCTGCTGGGGTTCAGGCGTCTCGGAGGAGGAGAGGTGGGTATGATGGAGCTGGCCAGGGTCCCCTTTGGCAATCCCCCAGTGGGGGGTAGCATCCAGGAAGGTCGCAGGTTCACCTTGTCTCTTTCTGCTCTGCGTTCTCGAATGCGCCGATCGATCTGGATGGCCAGATCGATAAGCCTCTCCAGGGAGGCTGGCACCCCCACACGGGCCATCTCATCCTTCAGGGGGTCGGCCAAGCCCTGCAGGAACTGGTGGCGCAGAGCAGCCTCATTCCAGGCCGTGTCGGAGCTCCAACGCCTGAACTCGGATGCATACTCCTCCGCCGGAAGGCGGCCTTGTCGGAGGGGGTGGAGTGCGGCTTCGGCAGTGGCCGCTGGATGCGGATCTTCATACAGCCGAGCCATAGCTTGGAAGAACCGGGTTAAATCCGACACTTCAGGTGTCCCTTGCTCCAGGAGCCGCTGGGCCCATGATTGGGGCTCATCCCGAAGTAAGGAAATCACCAGCCCCACCTTCGTGGATTCCAGGGCGAAGGTGTGGGGCTGCAGGCTGAGATACAGTTTGCAGGCACAGCGGAACACTCTGAACTTTCTACGGTCCCCTGAGAACCGTTCTGGCAAGGGCACTGTGGGTTCCATTGCAGGCAGACAAGCCCCTGATGGGGCAAGTTGGGTGTAGTCTGCTTGCAGGTGCTGCACGGCTCGAGAGACCGTCCAAATGCTGACAGAGTCCATGCAGCGGAGAGGGCCCCTGCTCAGACTCAGACATGGCTGTCCTTTTCTGTCACGTACCTGGTGGTGGAGTCTGATTGTGCAGAGGGCAACCTCTCTTACGGCCCTGGTTCGGGAACCCCTGATAGAGGAGACAGGAGATTCCGGAGCACAGGGGGGCACGAGGGCTGGTGTGAATGCAGATGGTGTTGTGAGGATCCTCCCAGGAGCTCGTGCAGACAGAAGAGTGGTGATGCAGGCCGTGTCGGTATTAGGCAAGCTAGTGCGGTACAAGGGAGCAGGCAAGCGGGTCGTCGGGTGCAGGCAGGGTCGTTGGCAGGCGGCTGAGATACAAGTGGGTTAGGCAGAGACGTGGTCGAAGACAGGCAGAGGGTCGGTACAGGCAGAGTTCAATCAGAAGTCAGGCAAGCCGGGTCACAGATACAGGAAGACTGGAAAACAGGTCACTGGAACACACTAACACGCTGTAGAACGGACATCACTTGTTTCCTTGTGCTATCCGCTTAAATGGACGCTATTGGCGCCATTAGCGCGCACGTGGACGCGCGCAAACACGCACGGAGGGCAAAAACGTCCAGATAGGGTTATTTCCCTAACAGGAGCAAAGCTGATGAAATCATTTAGACCAGGGGGAACAGTAGCATGCAGTCTATGGATCCACCCAGCCTCCATTTGTAGAGTGTGTTAATCAAAACCACCCCACATGGGTGGGGGTGTATTCTGGCCAAAGCAAGAAATTGCAGCAGGTCCAGACTATATGCCTGTCTCTTGGCATAGTGCCTCCCTATTGGGCTCTCCAAATTAGCTCTCTTTTTATCTGCAACATGATCTTTAATTTGCTGCCAGAAATTCCTGTCACAGCCACGGGTTAACAGGTAAACCAAATACTGTATATATACATATATAATTACATGAATTTTTTTGTGCTGTGTCCCCGTTGGATTTATGTTCTGGATATGTATTTCCTTTTTGTAAGTGTATGGTGTCTTCCTTGGACAGCTGGTGTGTGTTTCCGGGCTGATGGTAGAGGTGATGCCGCATGGTGATGCTGTTGCGCAATAGCAGCATGATGTTGTCGCGATGTGACGGCGTGAAGTTGTCGTGCTGTGATGGCATGACATCATTGTGCTGTGAGGACGTGACGTTACTTCTGATGCAGCAGCCATCTTGGATGGTCTGTGTGTATCGGCAATGTGGTGTATCGGCAGTTGGCGTTTTACATGTTAAGTCATGGTGGCCATTTTGAAGGTGGTGGTGTCTGATGTACATTATCCAATGGAGAGAGGACCACCCAACCTTCCAGGGTGGAAACCGTTCATTTGTTTGGTAGACACTTTTGGGGGTGGGCGGTGGTGGGTGTGTCCTCGGGAGTTCCAGAGACTATTTAGTAGTAAGGGTGTATATTCTGTTTTTTTCATGGTGACCTGGAGACTAGGGATGGGCCGAACAAGCCCCTGTTCAGTTCACACCAGAACTTTGGAACATTGTGAACATTCGGAACCGAATAACGAACCCCATTGAAGTTTATGGGATCCGAACGTGAAAAATTGCCCATTTTGAAGGCTTATATGGGGGTCCGTGTGCTGCCCTGGGGGACATGTTTCAATGAAAAAATGTTTGTAAAAAATGTAATTTTCAAATGAGCTGTAATTTATTGATGCTTAAAGTGAAAGCATAAACATGAAATATTCCTTTCAATATAGTGCCTAGGGTGTCCTCTTAGTCTACCTGTAAAGTGGCACAGCTATACTGTGTATAGAAGCTGCTGCAGCAATAATTACATTTATAAAGCCAAAAATGTAATTTTCTCTGCAAGCTTTCTTACTTTGGCTTGGGGAGTCAGTCTGTATGATGAAGCCACAATGTAGTGCACTGGGACAAGATTATAGATTCTTTGGAGAAATGATGGTGTCTCGTCCACAGACTTTCAATAGGGGGTGGAAAAATTGGTCTTTGGGTGTTGGTGGCGCCTTTACAGCATAACCCTATCGAGGTACTCTTGATGAAAGCAAGAATTGTCCTTGCTGTAAAGAATTTAAATGACATTCACCTGTCTAACAGGAGAGGAAAAATTGGTCTTTGGGTGTCGGTGGCGCCTTCGCAGCATTACCCCCATTTAAGTTCTCTTGATGAAAGCAAGAATTGGCCTTGCTCTAAAAGATTTAAATAATTTGCACTTCTCAAATAGGTGTGGAAAAATTAATCTTAGGGTTTCGGTGGCACCTTCACGGTATAAACCTATTGAGGTACTCTTGATGAAAGCAAGAATTGGCCTTGCTGTAAAAAACTGAAATGATATGCACCTGTCAAACAGGTGCGTAAAAATTGGTCTTTGGGTGTTAATTGTGCCCATGAAACCTACCCCCAAAACATTCTTCTAGATGAAATCAACACTCACAATGCTAGGCAGCCTAGAAGACCTGCAGAGATTCCACATCCCAAAAACACTTAATCGGTGACATCGGAAACAGGGGCTTCATAGCTGCTGGTAATCCAGAGCTGATTCATTTAGCCCATTCGGAAAGCACGCTGGATGCAGGGCAGCCAAGCAGCTCAATTGCATACTGGGCAAGTTCTGGCCAGTGGTCTATTCTCATGACCCAGTAAGCCAATGAATTGTTGACTGGAAAGCTCTCCATCTCTATTTTGGCCCCCTAGATAATCATCCACCATGTGATGCAGACGCTCTCGATGGGATCTGGAAGCTGACAGCCTTGGGTGGCAAGGACTAAAAAATTGAGAAAGGCATCACTTAGGTGACCGCCTTCTCCACCACTCCGCTCTTGACCAACAGAAGCCTCAAAACTACATTTCCCATGACACTGTAACCTACCAGAGTCGGGAAAAGCATTTGATAACCTCCTCTTTAAGGTTTCCTCAAGAGATTTCATCTTCTGCACTCTGTGGGGACGGGATGAGTTCTGAGACTTTCCGCTTGTAATGGTGGTCAAGGAGGTTTGACAACTAATAGTGATCCTTCTCCTTTATGCCACATATTCTTGGGTCCTTTCGCAGGCTTTTAAGCATGAGGGAGCCCATGCACCACAAATTTGTGGAGGCATGAGCAGCAAACTCCCCGGGGTCACTTAGGACTACTGTATCTGGAACTGCTTTCTCCCAGCCACGTACCACTCCCAAGGGTTCTGGGGATGGAAAACCATCTCTCACTGTTTTAAGTATGTCTTCCTCTGCTTAAATGCCTCCAAAACTGCCAGAATCCCCCTCTTGTGTGTTCTGTAGTGTAGGAACAATTGTGTCTGCATAAAGGGGGCCTTGAGAGGAAAGGAAGTCCTACTCTTCCTCCCGCTGCTCTGCCTCCAGTGCCCTGTCCATAATGCCATGCAGAGTCTGCTCCAGCAGGAACACAACAGGGATTGAGTCACTGATGCATGCATTGTCACGGCTCACCATCCTTGTGGCCCCCGCAAATGTTGACAGTACAGTGCATGCATTCTTTATGAGCAGCCAATGGCATGGGAAAAAAAAGCTTAGCCAGCCTGAGCCTGTCATTGTGCCATACTCTCACAGGTACTCATTGATGGCCCTCTGCTGCATGTGCAGCTACTGCAGCATTGGCAAAGTCGAGTTCCACCTGGTGGGCATTTCACAAATCAGGTGGTTTATGGGCAAGTGGACTTCCTGCTTAATTTCAGCCAGCTGAGCACTGGCTGTGTATGACCACCTGAAATGGCTACAGACTCTTCTGGCCTCCTTTAGCAAATCTTCCAACCCTGGGTACCTATTTAGGAAATGTTGCACCACCAAATTGAGGACATGTGTCAACTTCCCCTGTCTAAGGGCGGACAGTATTCATTATAATATGCCATTATCACACACTACCATGCCTGGCTTCAGCTGGTGTGGAGTGAACCACCTCTGGACCTCCCTGCAGAGCTGCAAGAATCTCTGCTACAGTGTGGTTCCTGTCCCCTAGACACACCACTGCATGCCAGCTTTTAGCCTGACTCATAGGACAATTCAGCAGAGGAGGGCATTGAGGAGGAGGGGGTAGAGCTGACAAATCATCATTCAGCTGAGCTGTGGGGAGTGGGTCAGGAAATAACAGCTCCACAATGTGATGGAATAGGGTGGCTGCTCTCTACTCTTCCATGATGACTGCCTCATTGGGGTTGTGCCTCACCCTCACTTTACTCTTTTGCTCTATCTGGCACCCCAGGGGCTTCAGTGACCTCATCATCATCATCTCCTCCATCCTCATTACCATTGGGGACAATGTGGCAATACGCAGCGGCTAGGGGTACATGAATGCTAATTTGTGTACCAGTGTTCTTCCCTCTCTGTAGGCTCATGTTCCTACCTTCCTCAGCCTCAGAACCAACATCTGAATCAAGTAATGGCTGTGCATCATCAAGGTGCAAGTGGCTGACGCTGTGTTCAAATAACTCAGCTGACTCCTGCATGGCTGATGCTGGGGCTATGGCAGGAATAGCTGTGAACAAGGAGGCAGATTTAGCCACTCTGGCAGCTGCAGTGGACTGCACACTAGTCTCTGCTTGGGTGACAGAGGATGAGGACTGTTTAGTAAGCCAGTCCACCACCTCCTCTGCATGCTGCAGCTGGATAGCACGGGCAACATCCCTAAACAGAGGAAATTATGCCTTGCCTGAGGACTGACCACGTCCACCTTTGCCTGCTGACACATACGTTGCTGGCCCCCTTACAGTGCCATGGGAACATCTGCCTCTCCTTGTTGTCCTCCCAGACATGATGGGGGGGTCAGTGCTTGTTAACAAAATGTAATCAAAGATGTGGAAATGTGTACGTGGATGTACTTTAAGTGATGGAAAGTGGTGTTTGGTGCACTTTAACCACTTGCCGACCGCCAACCGCAGGTTGACGGCGACAAGGTGGTTCGATATCGCTCACTGTGTCTGGGGGGCCAGGGAGCGGGTGCGGCGGATCGAGTCCGCCGGCTACCCGCGATGCCCCCCCAGAGTGAAAGAATGGAGGTCCATGCATGTAAACACGGATCTCCGTTCTGTGAGATGGGGAAGGGCGGTGATCACAGCCTTCCTGTATATGGAAGCTGTGATCACTCCCCTTCCCCTGCTAGGGCAGCCCACACACAGTTAGAGCACGCCCAGGGAACACAGTTAACCCTTACAGCGCCCCCAGGTTAACCCCTTCACTGCCAATGGCATTTACACAGTAATCAGTGCATTTTTATAGCACTGATCGCTGTATAAATGCCAATGATCCCAAAAAAGTGTCAAAATGGTCCGACATGTCCGCCCCAATATGGCAGTACCGCTAAAAATCGCAGATCGCCGCCATTACTTGTAAAAAAAAAAAAAATAAATAAAAACCCCAGAAATGAATTCTCATCATCCGTAAACGTGGCAACTTTTGCGCAAACCAATCAATAAACGCCGATTGCGATTTTTTTTTTTTTTTTTTTTTATCACAAATATGAGGAAGAATATAAAATAAAACCGTTGAAAAAAATGTTTTTTTATATATATTTTTTTGGATTTGTATTTTAGCAAAAAGTAAGAAATTTGATTTTTTTTTTTTGCAAAATTGTCGCTGTTCTTTTGTTTATAGCGCCAATCAGAAATGACACAGCAGTGATCAAATACCACCAAAAGAAAACTCTATTTGTGGGGAAAAAAGGACGCAAATTTAGTTTGGGTACAACGTCGCACGACCGCGTAATTGTCAATTAAAGCGACACAGTGCTGAATCGCAAAAAGTGCTCTGGTCCTAAAGTGTGAAATCCTTCCGGGGCTGAAGTGGTTAATATGAGTACTCACTACACAGACATATTCCAGGGATACACTATAATATACTGCAATATACTGCGTCAAACGTGCAGTAGTGCACAGAAATATACTATGTTAAACATGCAGTAACGCAATGAAATATATACAACGTTAAACTTGCAGTAATGGACAGAACTATATGGCGTTACACTTGCAGTAAGGCTATGAAATATACAACATTAAACTTGCAGTAACGCACAGAACTATATGGCATTAAACTTGCAGTAATGCACAGAACTACAGTATATGAAGTTTAACCTGCAGTAAGGCAAGGAAATATACAGCGTTAAGCGCGCAGTAACGCAATGAAGTATACGGCGTTAAACTTGCAGTAACGCACAGAAGTATATGACGTTAAACTTGCTGTAATGCACAGAACTATATGGCTTTAAGCTTGCAGAAACGCAATGAACTATACGGCGTTAAACTTACAGTAATGTGCAGAACTATATGGCGTTAAAATTGCAGTAATGCACAGAACTATAAGGCATTAAACTTGCAGTAATGCACACAACTATATGGAGTTAAACTTGCAGCAATGCACAGAACTATATGGCATTAAACTTGCAGTAACACAATGAAATATATGGCGTTAAACTTGCAGTAATGCACAGAACTATATGGCGAATCACAATAGTACACTATAGCACACTGTCTAGTAGCACTTAACAGAGCCCTGTTCTATCCCTCTCCATGCCGCTGATATCACTCTGAAAATGGCCGCTATTGAAAGAATACTTTTATAGTGTGGGGCGGGACTAAGAGCAACGAGCCATGATTGGATAGATTCATCATGACAGCGTCCAATCATGGCTCTGACAGTGCCCTGTGCCCTGATTGGGCGAAGCTTTCATTGCTTCAGCCAATCAGGGCTTTTGATGCACTGTGCTGTGGTACAGTGCATTGTAGTCATTCGGTGGGCCGAACAAATGGTCGAATGCCCTTATAATTCGGTTGTTCGGCAAATGGGTGAACAGCCAATGTTCAGCCTGAATGCATGCTCAGGCTGAACCATTCACCCATCCCTACTGGAGACCAGTGATTTGATTGTGTAAGAGGGACCTGACGGACAAATTATACTTATTGGATGGTGGAAATTGAGTGGTTAAAAGGGATGAATAATAGATTGATTACCTGTTTATTCTCTGCTTAATTTTATAGTTTGGCCATTTTGGGGTTAGATGTGGGGGTGGGAGATGTGCCTTTGCTGCTCCTTCACCTTTCCCTGATTGCGTTCATGTGCATGGGCCTCTGCTGTTTGCTGTATATCTGGCCTTCAGAGATATGGAGGTGGAACATGGAAAAGGAAATCCCAGTCTCTTTGGACACTAATCTTTTGGTGGTTGGCCATAATAACAGCTCATTTTTAGTAAGTACTTACAGTATATGAGACCTGTGTTTCATGTCCTGTGGCCATTGTGGTTAATTCCTTATAATATATCATAAGGTTTTAAACATCTCCTTAGATGTGAATGACCCCTGGTGTTTCTTTGAATTTATTCTAATCATTTAGAACCATGCAACCGTATATATATTTTTTCCTCTCCTGGCATGTTGTATTTGTTTTTGTAAGCAGTGAGCTGTGGTGTTTTTGTATCCCCCCCCCCCTTCTCTATATCTTACCTGGTGGGGATAGTTTTTACAGATTTTGTTTTGTTCATATAATGTGAACATATACCTATGCATGTATTCTTATTGTATGTTTTTCACTTCTTGACTTGAGGGATCTTTTACTGGATAACTGTCATAAGTGAACATATTGTTCTGAATAAGCAATATGAACCACAAAATGCGTTACTTGACAGTAACTTTCTATTTTAGTATATAGAATATTTTAGTATAAATGCTCATGTATGTTTTTAATAAAATCTTTTTTGCATAATAAAGTATGTTATATGTTTTTATTTGATGGTTTGGAGTATCTTGTTATAGAATGAAAATACATGCAGGCCACCCATGAACACCACTCCTTTTTTGGTGGTTTGTTCTTTAAGGCATCTTTTAGCATTAAATGATTAGCTCCTGGGATGAATTTGCTGGGCCGGTCAGCCCATGGCCTGGTCAACTTTGCAATTATTTGAAATCTATGCTACTTGTAGATTTATTTTCATTGAATAATTAATTTCAAAAATTTAAAAATTGAAAAAAATACCAAACTTTTTAATATTTTTGCTGACTTTTAAGACAAACTTTCACAGAGTCAGTGAGATTCTTAAGTACACAAAAGCACTACCAAGTACCACAAAATAAAATTGATTAACGCATATACCAATTAATATGTATTACTATACTGTATATGCTGTGTCTATGAAGCATCATGTATGAGTGTGAGAGAGCTATACACCAGATCGTTACATAAACAAATGGAAGCAGGGTGTCTGGAAAGAAGACTTCCCCAAGCCTGGCCAAAGAAACCCTATCTTTTAGACCAGTGTTTTCAAACATTTTTCAGCCAAGGGACCCTTTAGAATAGCAAATACATTCGGACCAGGAGATGCATCTGAGAGCACACACTTTTTTGCATGTTCTCCTTCTAAAACAACTAGCACAATCCCCCACCATAATCACCCTCCCAGAACAAAGCCCCCTCCAAGCACAAGCCCCCAAACCCCCCCAACACCCCCACCAAATCCCCACTCCTAGCACAAACTCCCTACCCAAATCATCCTCCCAGCACAACCCCCCTCCTAGCACACCCCCCACCCAAATCCCCCTTCCAGTGCAAATAGCCACTAATCCACCCTCCTAGCACAACCCCCCAAATCCCCCCCCCCCCTCCAAGTACAACCCCTCATACCAAGTCACCCTCCCAGCACAACCCACCCAAAATCCCCTCTCCTAGCACAACCTCACCCCTCCCAAATCGCTTTCCCAGCACAACCCCCCCTCCTAGCACAAACCCCCCAAATCCCCCACATAGCACAATTATCCCCCAAATCCCCTATCTTCCGTACTGTAGTGACAGCAGCCGAGGGCTGAGAGAGCCAGGAGGAGGTTTGTGCTTCTATGTACTGTCCCCCCCAGCTCCTCTCCTTCCTGAGATCTGAGCAATCGTCTGTTAACTGTTAACAGGAGGAAGAATGCATGGATAACTCCTGCGTACAGAGGAGGCAGAGAGCTGTGCCCTCACCTCCCCCTGCTCTCTGCTTATCTCTGTACTCTTGTCAGCAAACTAAGTACTGTACTAATGGTGAAATGTTAGGGAAAACATAAACAGGTAGGAAGGGAGAATGTGACCTCATAGTTGGAGCTTTGTAAAGAAAAAAAGAAGAGAATTGAAAGAAATTGACATTAAAGTATTTCATATAGGGAAGGAAAAATTAGTTGGTGGGGGGAGAAAGACCTTCAACTATAGCTCTCATCCGGTAATATAGAATATTTAATCCACGGGTTTCACACCTCTAGGAACCTTTTATGGCCATCAATTGTGAACACATCAACACTTGTGAAATTTTGTTTAGAATGAATAAGTCATCATGATGTCTGACCTCTATAAATTGCATGAAGTGCTTCTTCCAGGCCTTGGCAATAGTTTGGCAGCCAGGAGGATCTACTGCCAATCTTCCTCAGCCTGGTGTCCTTTAGGTCTTATTCCCACTTGGAAATGTATGTGTGAGCTGTTGTAGTGTAAGGCCTTATACACACGGGCGTATGTTTTAAAAATAAGCAAAACGTCAGGGAAAAATCTACGTTTTGCATCGGCGTTAGTGAGCATCGGCGTCAATAGGCGTTTTTTAAAAAAAAAAAATCCTCTGCTATTTTTCAACCTTAAAACATTGGCGTCAAAAACGCCAGTTAACGTCGGTGCGGCATTAGTGAGCGTTAGTGGGCATTTTGTGGCGTCGGCGTCAAACGCCAAAACGTTACAGCCTCAGAATGCGCTGGCCGTGGATTCTAGTTTCAGCTCACTAACGCCGACGCCCTCTACAGCTAAAAAATGTTGGCGTTTTTATGGGGCCATTGACTTCCACGGAGAGCTGCAAAAAACTCCAAAAAACTTTGGCGTCAAAAAATGTCCGTGTGTATGAGGCCTTAAGGCAAATTAGATGAGAGTAAACAATGGAGATCAATGTGGGGGGAAGGGGTAGATGATAGCAAATGTGTTCAAAGGGAAATAATCTGGTAGAAAATGTTCTGTTTGATGTCAATGAGGAGATCCAATGTTTAATTTACATATTAAAACATTACCTAGTGGAATTTCTCTTGGATTTCAGCCTAGTTGTAGACATAGTTTGCATCAATAAAGGAATATAGATATATGGAATTTTAAAAGCTCAGTCTATACCAATGGAAGGTGGCAGGGGATTCCAGGCCTGGATAGATCATGTGTGTTTTTTTTTTTTAATCTCTTGCAAAACTCATACCACCATAACCTTCTGTCAGGTTGCACCTGCATACTCTCTAAGTAAGTTGTAGTAATTGACACCTAATCTGGAACACTTGACTCGAATTTCATGGATTTCAAGTAATGATAAATGTAGGGGTGTACTTCATTTTTCCACCTGACAAATCTGCATTTTTGTTAATTCACCTACGAGTGGCTCCTACACACACATACCTGTAAGTCGCTGGCCTCTTCCAGGGAGAAGGAACAAATAGATTTTTAGTCAAAAGCAGGATATAATACACCCATTAACACTTGTTAGGCACACCCTTAACACCTTGATTACCCTGAGATATTAACCCCTTGCCAGTCCGTGTCCTTAGTACAGTGACAATGTGTAGTATTATCACCGATCGCTGTATTTGTGTTATTGGTGATGTCAGTCAGTTCCCACCCAGTGTCATTTAGTGTCAGATTGCTTTTTATAACAAAAAATTAAAAAATATTGTTTTGGTTTTTTTTTTCAAATTTTTTTTTTTCAAACTTTTTTGGACCTTTTTTATTTATATAATAAAATTATAAAAAAAAAACACAGTGGTGATCAAATACCACCTAAAGAAAGCTCTATTCATGAAAAAATTTACACAAATTTAATTTGCGCACAGTGTTGCATGACCGTGCAATTACTAAATATCAAAAAAATGGCCCGGTCATGGAGGGGGTAAAACCTTCCGGAGCTCAAGTGGTTAAGACTATGAGCATGAATACAACATGTCAATTTTATGTGTCATTTGTTAAAGATTGTTAACTATGTCTGTAGTCACTGCTTGAATGAGTAACTAATGTTTGTCTGTTCAGATATATTGAAAAAGTCATTGAAAACACGCAATAAGGAATGCAAAGGTGCAATCAGAGCAGCTAAGATTGAACATGAAAGACACATAGCTGAGCAAAGTAAAAAGAATCCCAAGAAATTCTTTAAGTATATAAATAGTAAGAGAGGGGGGTCAGATCATATTGGCCCAATAAAAAGTGATTAAGGTATTTTGGTTACAGAGGATGGAGAAATGGCAAAGGTGTTAAACTCATTTTTCTCCTCAGTATTCACAAAGGAAACGGGGGGATCAATTACTCAGAACTACAATGCTGGT
>BLSH010344047.1:79870-113767 GCA_018402905.1 Glandirana rugosa
CCCTAAGAAAAATGATGATCCTTGCTGGAAGATGTTAACTGGGATAAAATTCTAGGAACAATGAATGCAGAGGAAAAATGGAAGTGCTTCAAGAACACACTAAACAAAGGTGTTAGCCAGTGTATCCCAACAGGAAATAAAATTAAAAGAGCTAATCAAAGACTGGGATGGCTTAACCCCGACATAAAGGCACACATAAAAGCAAAAAAGAAGGCCTTCAAAAAATACAAGGAGGAGGGGTCTCAGTCAGATTTTCAGTACTACAAAACACGCAATAAGAAATGCAAAGGTGCAATCAGAGCAGCTAAGATTGAACATGAAAGACACATAGCTGAGGAAAGTAAAAAGAATCCCAAGAAATTCTTTAAGTATATAAATAGTAAGAGAGGGGGGTCAGATCATATTGGCCCAATAAAGAGTGATGAAGGTATTTTGGTTAGAGAGGATGGAGAAATGGCAAAGGTGTTAAACTCATTTTTCTCCTTAGTATTCACAAAATAAGCAGGGGATCAATTATTCAGAACTACAATGCTGGTCCTCATGGCACATCACAGGAAGCACCCTTGTGGCTGACTGAGGGTGAAATCAGGAATAGGCTTGAAAAACTGAACACCAATAAGTGACCGGGCCCAGATGGCTTACACCCAAGGGTCCTTAAGGAACTTAGCCAAGTTATTGCCAGACCCTTGTACCTAATCTTTAAGAGCAGTTTATTGACTGGAGACCAGCTGACTGGAGGAAAGCCAATGTGGTACCAATATATAAAAAAGGACCAAGATATATCCCTGGGAACTACAGACCAGTTAGCTTAACATCAATAATTTGCAAGCTCTTTGAGGGAATAATAAGGCATTATATACATGATTATTGTAACGAGAACAATATCATTAGTGGTAATCAACATGGTTTCATGAAGAATCGTTCTTACCAAACCAATCTATTAACCTTCTATGAGGAGGTGAGCTGCCACCTAGATAAAGGAAGGCCTGTAGACGTGCTGTATCTGGACTTTGCAAAAGCATTTGATACAGTTCCCCATAAACGTTTACTGTACAAACTAAGGTCCCTCAACATGGATCAAAGGGTGAGCACCTGGATTGAAAACTGGCTGCAGGGGAGAGTCCAGAGGGTGGTGATAAATGGGGAATACTCAGAATGGTCCGGTGTAGAAAGTGGGGTTCCCCAAGGTTCTGTCCTGGGACCAATCCTGTTCAATTTATTTATAAATGATTTGGAGGACGGGGTGAAGAGCTCAATCTCAATATTTGCGGATGATACCAAGATAAGCAGGGTAATAAACTCTCCACAGGATGTGGAAACCTTGCAAGAAGATCTGAATAAATTAATGGGGTGGGCAGACAAATGGCAAATGAGATTTAATGTAGAAAAATGTAAGATAATGCATTTGGGTACCAAGAACATGAACGCAAACTACTCACAAGGGGGAGAGCCCCTGGGGGAAACTAGGATGGAAAAAGACCTAGGGGTCCTAGTAGAGAACAGGCTCAGCAGTGGCCTGCATCAAGAAAGGGATTAACTTCAGGGATACATCAATAATTCTCCCACTATACAAGTCTCTGGTAAGGCCGCACCTGGAGTATGCCGTCCAGTTCTGGGCACCAGTCCTCAGGAAGGATGTCCAGGTATTGGAAAGGGTTCAGAGAAGGGCCACAAAGCTAATTAAGGGATTGGAAGACCTTAGTTATGAGGAAAGATTACAAGCACTGAACTTATTCTCTCTGGAGAAGAGACGCTTGAGAGGGGATATGATTTTAATGTACAAATACTGTACTGGTGACCCCACTATAGGGACAAAACTATTCAGCGCAAGGGGGTACACAAAGACACGCAGCCATTCACAAAGAATAGAGCAAAGGCGGTTTAACCTTAAAATGCGTAGAGGTTTCTTTACGGTAAGAGCAGTGAGAATGTGGAATTCTCTTCCACAAGCAGTGGTTTCTGCTGGGAGTATAGATAATTTCAAAAAACTACCAGATGCACACCTAAGGGACCACAGCATTGAGGGATATACAATGTAACACTGACATAAAAGCACACACATAGGTTGGACTTGATGGACTTATGTCTTTTTTCAACCTCACTGAATATGTAACTATGTAACTATTACCATGGGTTTAACATTTTTTCCAAATACTGTATATTTTTTCCTTTTGGAAGAGAGGAAAAACAGCGGCGCCTCTAAGTGCAATAAGCTAATTTATTTGGCACACACACACATGGTGATAATATGCACTCACAATGGTTCGGATCATCCTTGATCCTTCTTCAGGCTCGAGCCTGAAGAAGGATCATGGATGATCAGAACGCGCGCACCTCCCGCATAGCTTCCCGGATGTGACGTTCGTTCGTTCTTCTGTGCCAGCACGCTTCTCCACTGAAGGCTTCGTGCCGTAGCTGCGCTGGATACCACCAGCGTGTTTACTCCCGGCCTCAGACAGCGGCTTTGAGCGGTCATCGCTCCGGTGATTAGCGGATGATCCCTTCTCCCTGATGCGTGAATCTTTTCTACCGTTGTGAGGGTATATTATCACCGTGTGTGTGTGTCTGTGTGTGTGTGCCAAATAAATTAGCTTATTGCACTTAGAGGCGCCGCTGTTTTTCCTCTCTTCCTTCCTACAGAGTGTCTTCCTGCTCGGTTTAGCTTGCTGCCTGCCGTATATCCTCTTATCCAATTTCCATCACTGTACTTTATGGGACTTTTATTATGTTACTAGCATGTTGATTTCATGTGTCCGATATACCATCCTTGGAGCTTTGTATACACACACACATATATATATTATAGTCCCTTGTACGGCCATTTCAGCATGTGAGCGCAGTGTTCACCACAAATCTTTCACTTTTTATTTTTTCCTTTTAGCTAGACCCCATCTAGCTTTGCAGCTGCAACCATGCAACAGCATTAATAATCCTTCGGTCCCATACACACGGGCGTATTAAATAAAGCTGTAACATCGGGCCCGACGTCAGGGAAAAATCGGCGTCAAAAATGCGTTTGTCAGCGTTTTGCATCGGCGTTAATGCGCGTTAATGAGCGTCAGCAATATGTCGCGTTTTGTTAAAGAAACATTCCTCTGATATTTTTTAACCTGAGAACACCATGCTAAAAACGCCGGCTAGCATCGCTATGGCGTTAATGCGCATTAGTGAGCGTTAGTGAACATTTTGCCGGCTCAGCATCAAAAACGCCATAACGCTACAGCCTCAGAACGCACTGGCTGTGGGTTCTGCTTTCAGCGCACTAACGCCAACGCTATCTACAGCTCAAAAACCTCAGCGTTTTTATGGGGCCATTGAATAACATAGAGAGCTGCAATAAACGCTCAAAAACGTGACGGTAAAAAATGTCCTTGTGTATGAGGCCTTCTAGTGGCAATCTTTAGCAGATTAAAATCCCAGCATCTTAATATTATAATACCTGGGTTTATCTCTGAACCTCTGTGCTTATGCGTGCTGGGACTTTTCTTTGATTTTGTCCATTTTAAGAGAGAGTATAAGTGCTTGACAAATTCTTATTCTGTAAAATCTGACACTTTTAAGTCAAATTGTAAAACAATTTCAACACCTGTGGGTGCATACAAAGTATGACTGCAAATTACAATCACCCTGAGTGCAAAGAAATAACAATTTTAATAGTCTAAAAAGTGTAGTTTGAAAAGACCAAATTGCAACCTGTGTGTATTTTTTTAACGACTTTGAAAGATGGGACAATATATGGTCAGAATTTGTGCATCAGGTTATACTACAGCATATTATATGCTTAAAGACTAAGTTCGCCCTTATAGAAAAAAAAAATCCCTA
The DNA here is from genome assembly GCA_018402905.1 of Glandirana rugosa. NCBI lineage: Eukaryota > Metazoa > Chordata > Amphibia > Anura > Ranidae > Glandirana > Glandirana rugosa. The sequence goes on from BLSH010344047.1 coordinate 83,693, forward strand.
CATTTTTGCAGAAAACAAAAATTTGCATTTGTTAATTCTCTGCAGGAGCCTGGAAAGTGTTGCAGTGTGGTCCCCTGCAGATATGTCCTCTGGTTTTCAGCCTGTATGTACCCCTGTACAGGGTTTTTGTTTGAAAGCCAGAGGACATGTCAGTGGACTATGAAAGCACTCATTAGCACTTCCTGCACTCCATTGAAACTACAAGTCAATCTTCCGCTGTCACTGTACTTGTAGTTTATTAATTTGCAGAATTACGTAAATAAATGATGTGACTGTGTGGGCGAAGTGGGTGTGACAGTGGGTGCAGGGAAAGGAACCCACTCCTGCTGTCACAGGGAGGGAGGGATTGGGGGGAACATAGGTGGAACGTGTAACATATTCCAAAGGTGAACGTAACCTTTAACCACTTCCCACTCGCCGTATGCAGAATGATGGCCGCAGAGGGGTTCTGTTATCCTGACTGGGCGTCATATGATGTCCAGCAGGATAAACCGCGCTGCGTGCTCCACGTGGGTGCACAGCGTGGTGGTCGGTGGTGTGGTGGTCACTCTCAGATCATGGTAAAAAGCCTCTGACATAGGCTCTTTATAACGTGATCAGCTATGACTAATCACAGCTGATTACAGCATGAATCAGGAAGTGTCAGTAATCGGCTTTCCTCGGTTCACACTGACAGGGAGAGGCGATCGGCGGCTCTCCTGTCAGAGGGGGGTGTGTGCTGATACTCAGCACATTGATTATCAGTGCAGCCCCCATCAGGTGCCCACCACAATGACAATCAGTGCCCATCCAAATCGCCAATCAGTGCCCATCAGTAACGCCTATCAGTGCCCTTCACAGATGCCAATCAGTGCCCATCAGTAATGACTGTCAATACCTCATCAGTGCCGCCTATCAGTGCCATCTATTAGTGCCCATCAATGCTGCCTATTAGTGCCCATCAGTGCCGCCTATCAGTGCCCATAAGTGCCACGTATCAGTGTAGCCTATCTGTGCCATCAATTGCTGCATATCAGTGCCCATCAATTCTACATATTGGTGCTTCCTCATCAGGGTCCATCAGTGCCCCCTCATCAGTGCCACCTCATTAGTCCCCATTAGTGCAGCCTCATCAGTGTCCGTCAGTGAAGGAGGAAACAACATTTTATAACAAACAAAGAAAAACATAATTTTTTTCAAAAATGTCAGTCTTTTTTAGTTTGTTTAGCAAAAAAAAAAAAAAAAAAAACAGTGGTGATCAAATACAACCAAAGGAAAGCTCTATTTGTGGGAAGAAAATTATAAAAATTTAGTTTGGGTACGGTGTTGTATAAACACGCAATTGTCAATCAAAGTGTGACAGCGCTGAAAGCTGAAAATTGTCCTGGGCAGGAAGGGCAGAACGTGCCCTGTATTGAAGTGGATAAGTATCATAATAAATTTTAAAAAATCTATGCAGCATGAGTTGCCACAGAATAAAAAATCTGTTTTTCAAATGAAATTTAGATTTTACCAAAACAAACAGCATTTGTGACTAATGTCAAGTATTACAACTCTTTTTCCATGTTAAGGATCATAAATGTCTTAGACCACAGCCTAGAAAAATAACCAGATTCTATTATTTCTCATTTCATTGCAGTATTCTTGGAATGCATATTTTTGGATGTAAATTCAGCCTAAGAACAGATTCTGGAGACACTGTACCTGATCGGAAAAACTTTGATTCTTTACTGTGGGCAATTGTAACAGTCTTCCAGGTTTGTTCTCTTTCTTTGTAATCTGTTGTGTTCAGCTTTATGTTTCTCTTTTAAGTCTCATGTAATCTAAAATACTGTTAGTATTATCAACATACTACTGGAAGGAACTTTGAGGGAGTTTTTATGAAACTGGAGCACTCAATCTGGTGCAGCTGTGCATGGTAGCCAATCAGCTTCTAACTTCAGCTTGTTCAATTAAGCTTTGGCAAAAAAAACATAGAAGCTGATTGGTTTCTAAGCAGAGCTGCGCTAAATTTTGCACTATCCAGCTTTAGTAACCCCCCATCTTTCAGTCTAAATGGGAATGAGAAGTCAAACATTCTAACGCTTCCTCCAAACAGCAAAGAGCATTTGGATATGGGTACAATCTGACCTCAAAAGGTAACTTTCTTGTGGAATGTCTTTATATAGAGATTTTTTACATAGCTGGTAAGGTTGAATAAAGACATCAGTCCATCCAGTTCCACCTGTGTGGGTGGATGTGTGTATGCATTTATGTCTCTAACACTTCCCATATTTTTGTATATTGCTTACAGTAAGGTGCCTATCTAAAAGTTTTTTTTATTTGTCAATACTTCCCACTGACTCCACCAATTGTGGAAGGGAGTTCCACATCCTTCCCGTTCTAACAGTAAAGAACCCCTCACCATGATCATTTGTCCTCTTGAGCAACCTGAAACTGAACGGTTTTCTCCCTATGCTACAATCACCATGTACAGTATCTCACAAAAGTGAGTACACCCCTCACATTTTTGTAAATATTTAATTATATCTTTTCATGTGACAACACTGAAGAAATTACACTGCTACAATGTAAGGTAGTCAGTGTACAGTTTGTATAACAGTGTAAATTTGCTGTCCCCTCAAAATAACTCAACACACAGCCATTAATGTCTAAACCGCTGGCAACAAAAGTGAGTACACCCCTAAGTGAAAATATCCAAATTGGGCCCAAAGTGTCAATATTTTGTGTGGTCACCATTATTTCCAGCACTGCCTTAACCCTCTTGGGCATGGAGTTCACCAGAGCTTCACAGGTTGCCAATGGTGTCCTCTTCCACTCCTCCATGTTGACATCATGGAGCTGGTTGATGCTAGAGAGCTTGTGCTCCTCCACCTTCCATTTGAGGATGCCCCACAGAAGCTCAATAGGGTTTAGGTCAGGAGACATGCTTGGCCAGTCCATCACCTTTATCCTCAGGTTCTTTAGCAAGGCAGTGGTCATCTTGGAAGTGTGTTTGGGGCCGTTATCATGTTGGAATACTTCCCTGCGGCCTAGTCTCTGAAGAGAGGAGCTCATGCTCTGATTCAGTATGTCACAGTACATGTTGGCATTCATGGTTCCCTCAATAAACTGTTACTCCCCAGTGCCGGCAGCACTCATGCAGCCCCAGACCATGACACTCCCACCACCATGTTGGACTGTAGGCAAGACACACTTGTCTTTGTACTCCTCACCTGGTTGCCACCACACACGCGTGACACCATCTGAGCCAAATATGTTTATCTTTGTCTCATCAGACCACAGGGTGATTCCAGTAATGCCTAGCCTTAGTCTGCTTGTCTTCAGCAAACTGTTTGCGGGCTCTCTTGTGCATCATCTTTAGAAGAGGCTTCCTTCTGGGACGACAGCCATGCAGACCAATTTTATGCAGTGTGCAGCATATGCTCTGAGCACTGACAGGCTGACCTCCCACCCCTTCAACCTCTGCAGCAATGATGGCAGAAATCATATGTCTATTTCCCAAAGACAACCTCTGGATATGATGTGCACATGCACTCAACCCCTTTGGTCAACCATGGTGAGGCCTGTTCGGAGTGGAACCTGTCCTGTTAAACTGCTGTATAGTCTTGGCCACCGTGCTGCAGCTCAGTTTCAGGGTCTTGGCAATCTTCTTATAGCCTAGGCCATCTTTATGTAGAGCAAAAATTCTTTTTTTCAGATGATCAGAGTTCTTTGCCATGAGATGCCATGTTGAACTTCCAGTGACCAGTAAGAGAGAGTGAGAGCAATAACACCAAATTTAACACACCTGCACCCCATTCACACCTGAGACCTTGTAACACTAACGAGTCACATGACACCAAGGAGGGAAACTGGCTAATTGGGCCCAATTTGGACATTTTCACTTAGGGGTGTACTCACTTTTGTTGCCAGCAGTTTAGACATTAATGGCTGTGTGTTGAGTCATTTTGAGGGGACAGCAAATTGACACTGTTATACAAGCTGTACACTCACTACTTTACATTGTAGCAAAGTGTCATTTGTTCAGTGTTGTCACATGAAAAGGTATAATAAAATATTTACAAAAATGTGATGGGTGGTACTCACTTTTGTGAAATACTATAAATATTTATGCCACTGTAGCGTTTGTAATAAAAGATATCAACTCCAATCGATTGCATTCATCTCTATATAAGTTTACTGAAAATATAGTTTGTCAATGCGCATTGGATCACAGCTTACAGACAGTGTAATACAGATATACGGATGAAGACAGTTTTTATAGAAAAGTGATTACATGATGGTCTATGCAGGGCTTGAATCAAAGATACAAATACAAAAAGACATTCCTTAACTAATTGCTCCCAGATTACATATAGGTCATCTTAACAGGGAGTGAAAGGTTACTTGTCATAATTAGAGTTGATCGAACCTCTGGAAGTCTGGGTTCTGCAGGTTCGGCCGAACTTCAGGACAAAGTCTGGGTTCGGGTCCGGACTTGACTCAACTTTGACCCGGACCCCGAACCCCATTGAAATCAATGGGGACCCAAACTTTTAGGCACAAAAATAGCTGTAACAAAGTCCTGGCAAGTCCTAGAGGTCTGCAAAAGGAAGGAAAATGGGGGTAAGAGTTGGACAAGTGCCCTACAAAGAAATGGGGATAGGGAAATAACTTAAAATAATTTTTAAACTGAAATCACATAAAAAAATAAAAAATGGAGATGGATGTGGAGTTGGAGGTTGAGGAGGCGGTGGAGGAGGAGGAGGAGGTAGCCAACACAGTTTTTTTTATTTTTGTGCAAGAAATCATCTCCCAAGTTGTACAGGGAAAGTTTCCAGCTGTTGATTTAAGGGAAAGATTATTGTTCTAAAATCACCTGCAAGCTCCATTCACTAAGTGTTTTCTAGCCGCATAGAGCCATATTAGTGCTGTAAAATCTTGTCCAAGCTCCATTCACTAAGTGTATTGTAGCCGCATAGAGCCTTATTAGTGTTATAAAATCATGTCCAAGCTCCATTCACTAATTATATTGTAGCCGCATAGAGCCATATTTAGTGTTATAAAATCATGTCCAAGCTCCATTCACTATCACTAAGTGTATTGTAGCTGCATAGAGCCATATTAGTGTTATAAAATCATTGATTTTATAACACTAATATGGCTCTTTGCAGCTAGAATACACTTAGTGAATTGAGCTTGGACATGATTTTATAACACTAATAAGGCTCTATGCGGCTAGAATACACTTAGTGAATGGAGCTTGGACATGATTTTATTACACTAATATGACTCTATGCAGCTAGAATACACTTAGTGAATGGAGCTTGCAGATGATTTTAGAACAATAATCTTTCCCTTAAAGCAACAGCTGGAACCTTTCCCTGTACAAGTTGGCGATGATTTTAGAAGAATAATCTTTCCCTTAAAGCAACAGACTCTACCTAGTCCAGTCAGATCGTTCTGTGCAGCAGGATGAGGTGTGCAATCTGTCCCTCAAAGCAGCAGTACTAGTATCTCTCCCTAGTCCACAATCAGATATTCAGTAATGCAGCATGAGATGTTCCTCACAGAGCCAGCAGTATCCTCTCCCTAAACTATCCTGAGAGCATATGACATGCAGCACAGTGACTCCAGCCCCATATAGAGGCTGGGTCACATGGTGCACTGGCAAATCACAGCCATGCCATTAGTAGGCATGGCTGTAATTGTTTCTCAGGGACAACCAGTGAAACACTTGTTGATTGGCTGCCCTTGGCAGCTATTTAACACGTGTAATAAAATACCAGAACCCCGGACCCGAACACCCCAAAGTTTGGTACGGACCCGAAATTTACAGTCCGGGTTCGCTCAACTCTAGTCATAATCAAACTTTGATTAAGCAAAAGGACTTTTTATAATAACACCCTTTTCCCAGAAATGACCATATCAAATGTTCAGCCAAGGATCACAGATGTATGTCCTTGGCACCGGTCATAGTGAACTTTTAACAGATACAGAAGTTATGAAATACCCAAGGATTTTAAGAAAAAATCAGTAAAACACAACTCAGAGAAACTAAACAGTCTTTTAAGGGGGACTCTATGCATTTTTCATTGTAGCAATCTGACTCCACCTTGTACATCTTTACAGTCCCTCCTGTTGTTCGAAAACTCCTGGATATTTAGACTTCCTCTGTATCTTTAGACCGATCCTCTGGGATACTGGTCACCATTTCATACGCAGTCATCATATGTGACCTTGGGGGCTCAGAAGGACCAGTATTAATACAAGCATTTGTAAGTACTTTCATACAACAGTTGCAAAGAAGTGGTACACATGAGTGGTCGCCCAAACAGTATATCGATAGACGACAGTCCATGTTTTTCCTTAGGAATGTTTTTCCTTAGGCTGTTAAAGCTATAGGTAAGGCTTCTACCCATGTGCTTTTCCCATTGGCTGTTAATTTGGCTAGATACCTCTTCAGAGTTTGGTTACTGCACTCCAATAACCCCCTAGCTTGTGGCCTGTATGGGGTATGTAACTGTTTCATTCCTAAAATGTGCACTACTTCTGCCATAAGTTTGTTATCAGAGTGCGTCCCCCTGTCTGATGAGATTATTTCACCTATACCATATCTAGGGATCAGTTCTCTAACAGAAGATACTTAAAACGACCACAAGGTGGCCTATATGAAAAGTCAATTTGCACAATCTGAAATGGCTCTTCGGTATGTGGAATGTATTTCATAGTTGTCTGCACTGACTGACCAGTATTGTGAGTCTGACATGTGGCACATTCAAAAAGTATCTTAGCAGCATAATTTTCAAATGCATCCTCATTCTTTCTTTGTACTACCTCCATTAACTGCCTGAAATCCTGACATTCATTAAATGTTTCAAGAACCCCTTTTGTTTTAGAAGCACAATAAGAGCTCCTATATTAAACACTGCAGGTCCTTGCAGATCATCTGAAGAAGCACATTATCTTCTATCTTCAGGATAACATCTTCACTCGCACCATGTCTCTTTGCTTCCACATTCCACATCTCCACATATCTCTTAGGCAATGCACAATCAATCAACATCCACATATCCCCCGAAGTTGCTTGCTAAGTATTTTGTAACCAACTCGATTTAATTATCCCCTTGGGCGATTTTTAATATCAGGTAAATGTTCTATCATAGCCCTGATCTCATGTGGTTTCCACTGCACATACAGCCAGATAGGGAGAGATAACATTACAAGTTATTTCATGACTCTCTAGTTGTTCTATAGGCACTGTGCCAGTGCACATTCTATACAGAAGTGTATTAGCTAACGTGGTACACTTATCAGTCATAATCTTTTATGCAGCCATACATTCAATTTCCTCACAATCATACTATTTCACTAATACGTTAAGCAATGCATTGTTTTTACGATTATTAAATGAGCCGTCAGGTAGCCACCACTTAATAAGCTCTCCTCTACCACTTTTCATAATACTTCAAAGCATTCTTTCCACCGCTTTTTAACAATACAACAACAGGCGTGCTACGTTTCACATCTGACAACAGTGAGCCAATCTCTTTTGTTACTAGAACTTATACACTGCACTCATTTAAATTACATTCTTCCATCAATATTTCAATAATTGAAGATAAATTATTCCCCTTTTTACCTTAATCACCTACATTTTTTTTTTTGTTACCTCCTTCAGAAATGATAACATTTGGAACTCTGGGACATAGAGCTCCACTCTTTAACCACTTCCAGCCCGGCGTTTAGCAAAATGACGTGTTCCATTATTCTGACTGGGCGTCATATGACGTTCTCAGGATAACCCGTGATTGCGCATTGCGGCGATCAGTGGTGCCGTGGATCAGTCTGATCCACTGCATTACCGATCGAGGTAAAAAGCTTCCATCGGAAGGTTTTTACCATGTGATCAGCCATGAACAATCACAGCTGATCACAGTGTAAACAGGAAGAACCATTTTTTTCAGCTTTTCCTCTACTCAGGTCTGCAGACCTGAGTAGTGGAGAGCTGATCGGCAGCTCTCCTAACAGGGGGGTCTGCACTGAATGTTTATCAGTGCAGCCCCACCATGAGCGCCACACTGGACCACCAGGGAGCCGACCAGGACCACCAGGGAGCCCCCCCAGGGACACCATAAGGAGGCTGCCCAGGATCAACAGGGAGATGATCAGGAGGCCACCCAGGGACCACCAGGGAGCCCACACTGGACCACCAGGTAAGGGCATACAGTGCACTGTAGTGATAGCACTGTGCCCATATGTGATCCCTGCCAGTGCCATCCCTAACAGTGCTATATGTACCAGTGCCCACCAGTGCCATGTACCGGTGCCCACCAGTGCCAGCTATCAGTGCCCACATGCACCACCTATCAGTGCCCACCAGCACCACCTATCAGTGCCACCTATCAGTGCCACTCAGGGCCCAGTGCCACCCATCAGTGCCACTCAGTGCCCAGTGCCACCTATCAGTGCACATCAGTGCTGCCTATGAGTGCACATCAGTGCCACCTATCAGTGCCCATCAGTGCTGCATATATGTGCCTCATCATCAGTGCCACCTTATCAGTGCCACCTCATCAGTGCCAAACTGTACTGCCTCATCAGTGCCCGTCAGTGTAGCCTCATCAGTGCCCATCAGTGTAGCCACATCAGTGCCCGTCAGTGATGGAAAAAATGTACTTATACAAAATTTTGTGACAGAAACAAAGAAAAACTTTTTTTTTTTTTAATTTTCGGTCTTTTTTTATTTGTAGCGCAAAAAATAAAAAACACAGGGGTGATCAAATACCACCAAAAGAAAGCTTTATTTGTGGGAACAAAATGATACAAATTTTGTTTGGGTATAACGTCGCATGACCGCGCAATTGTCATTCAAAATGCAACAGCGCTGAAAACTGAAAATTGGTCTGGGGCAAAGGGTGGTAAGTGCCTGGTATTGAAGTGGTTAAACCCATGACTGTGTACCAGTCAAATATTATTATCGTGCTATCTCACTTGTTCTATTCTCTGGGGGACATCTCCTCCCTGAGTGGCATAGGCCTAACTAGACTCCTTATTCCACAGAACACACAGCAGGTCATACATTCACTGTGGTTATCCACTGAGGACAACTGATCCTAGGACCACAGATTGGCACAAAAAATCATGCAAAAAAATCTGCATTCAACAACTTCTATTCACTCTTAGAAATTGTGGTACCTGCTTAAGTACATCCCTTAATCAAACATATATGTTGTCATTTCAAAGGGTAAGGAAAAAGAGGGGAACACAAGTACTCGGTAATATTTACTATCAATTTGTCAGAATATTCTTTAAAATAACACTCTCAGTAATCATATACAAACAGAATTAATTTTTAAATAAAGGAAATGTGTTACCTTCAGTAGCTGCAATCCCACACAGCACCTCACTCCCACACAGAAAAGACAGTAAAAAATATGAGAAAATAGTGTGCGCATGCGCCGGATCCCCGCGATGGCTGCTTAGTCGTGGAGCTCCGACCCGCTCCATCCTATTCGGCCCCCACTAGCAGCCATCCGGTACCCCCCCCACCTGAACCCGCTGCCCCCGATGCCAGGTAATCTCCGGGGACCCGCCCGGAGCTCCGACTCCGTTTAAGAGCGCACGGCGGTCGCCGCCACTAATTGAGACCGCGGCTGCGGCCTAGTCCAGGAGCGGTGCGGCGCGAACTGAGCCCGAGGTCTCAATCCAGGAAGGTGGCCATCCTGCGGGGAGACTCCCTACACACTGCTTATGGGGCCCACACCAGGGTCCTGAGCAGTCAGGTAACCTAAAGGAATATAAAAGCCTGATATACTGAGCACCACTGATCCGCAGGGAATCCGCGGCCTATAGGCCTAGCCCGGGTTACATTACCAGGGTGCCTCAACCATACACTGTGGACACCTCCAGACTACCATCAGGCATCACATAAACTTTGATCTCTCCAGGAATCTTTTACACATCTAAGATCCCTTGGTGCCTCACAGAGTGCACACTCCACTTCCAGTTTATCCCCTAGGGGGTCTTCACAACAGAGTTATTCAGAACTGACATTGACAATTGTCTCTTGGACTTTGCAATTTCATATACGACTTCTATTTCATATCCTGAATCTGCAACTCTCATCTCACTCTATATGTATGGTGCAGCGGTCAGAAGGGACTTATAAAAGCACCCAGGCTTCTCCAAACAACCCCCCCGACCGACCTTCTCCACCTACTGTGTCCCAGCAGGACCCCGTAGCTCCGGAAAGCCTTGAAGACATGGAGGCAGGAGTGGAAGGATGCTCCCTCATCCTCCCAGGTCAGGACTCGCCAACCACAGCTTCTTCTATTCCGCGTAACACTTCTCCAGCCCCTACAGTCTCCCTTCTAGAAAGGACTCTTTCAGAAATGTTTGCTTCACCAAAAGGGGCTCAGGCCCCTGACCCTGACCCTGATACCCCAAGCCTTCCGGATCCATCCCCATTCCCACACCCGGAATTGAGATTCATGATGGAAACATTCTCTAAGATGTTAGCTAAAGGCTTGGCTCAAACTGCATCCCAAATAACCTCAACTATTCAGTCAGACCTTCAGAACTTGGGGTCCAGAATTGATGTAGTTGAACAAAAAACAGACCAAACCATTGCAAGAGCTAACCAAAACACTTCCCGCATCCAGGACCTTCAGGATCAGTTAGAGAATGCTCACTCTAGGATCGAAGAAAACCAGTCCCGTAGATATAATTTCCGTTTGCGGGGGGTACCAGAAACCATCACAGATGTCCAGGAGGCAGTCTGCTCCTTTATCAAGGAACTTATCCCAAACATTCAGAGCATAGATTGGAACTTGATAGGGCACACAGGGCCCTCCGAAGCCCCTCATTCGGATGGTCTTCCACGGGACATTGTGGTTAAACCTCATTTTTATACGGTGAAGGAGGAAATAATGAAGATTACCAGAAAACTACCGAGAGTATCCTTTCAGGGACATCCCATTCAGGTGTTCGCAGACATTTCTCCAGCTACCATTCAAAAGAGGAGAACCATGAAACCCCTTCTTGAAGTGTTGCTTCAGAAATCTATCAAGTACTGGTGGTCTTTTCCATTCCGCCTTTCCTTCTCCTTTAAGGGAAAAACCTACGGCTTCTCTTCATTCAACGAGGGTGAACACCTGTTAGTTAAATTGAACCTTATCACATTGGAACCGGGTTCCTCCTTCCAAGCCAAATCTGCTGGCTCTATGAAGCGCCCCTCCCCTCAAAGTCCTATCCCCCCAGTTTGGAGAAAACAGCATTCCAAGAGACCCAAGGACTCTCATCCCCCCTGATTTCTCATGTTCCCTACCAGGGGATCCACTTTAATCTGTTTAGGGCTTATCCTCTACTCACTGACCCAGTTCTATCATTTACAATTATTCCGGTTACATATGGCGTCCCACTAGGGGGCGACCCTTTTGCCTTTACTGATACTAATGTTAATATCCTTTTTCACCCCACCTGGTGTGGGCTGGGGTGACCCTCTGGGGGACTCCCTCTCCTGGCTCGCTTTGGGTCGGTCCCTGCCTCCCCCATTCCCCTCATTTGGGGGGTATTGGGGGATTGGGGGGTTACGGCCTGGGGGGACCTGGAGTCTACCTTTACAGGGGTCCCAGACGGTCTCCCCTTGCCCCCCTTTTCTAGTTAATATGTTGTTATATGTTATTATTTGTTGATATAAATTTTTCTACCTTGGAAACATATTTTTACGCACGGCTCCTTTCTCGGGGTCATCCCTGGTAGTTTTTCATTTTGTTGGGCCGTCTTGGGTACGGAGCGGTAGGCGTGCTCCTCTCTCTGCTTCTGGGCTTTACCATCAGCTTTTGCGCAGAGGCAGACGTGTAACTGCCAGTTTAGGCAGTTGTGTTTACTTCAGTTTCGGGCTATGGGAGTCGGTTTTCCGGCTCTCATCCCCCGAAGGAGTAGGGGGCTGGTTGTATTCGATCAGTCACCCCCCTCTTCTCTTTTTTCTCTTATTGTTTGGATGTTTCTCTTTTTTTTTTTTTTTTTTTTCTGCCCTCTTCTCTCTCTTAAATTTTTCTCCTCAGGCACTGGGGTGGCTTTCCCCCGAGGGGTTAGGTACGGGCGAGCTCTCACAAGTTAGCAGAGGCAAAACAGCTTTTTCAGGGCTCTCGGGGCTCGGTAAGTTACTTTATTTTGCATGTCATCATGTTAGCTTCTGATGTCCAATCCGGTTTATTAAAATTGGCCTCTTACAATGCACAGGGCTTAAATTCTCCCTTAAAATGAAGTAAGTACTTCCAAGCAGCCCATTCTCAGCAATGGAGGTCCTTTTTGTTCAAGAAACCCACTTCCCTTCACAGTTTACTCCGAGTTTTCTTCATGCAGGTTATCCTCAATTCTACCTGGCCAATGCGCCAGACAAGACCAGAGGGGTTGGTATATTCTTTGCAAAAGGGGTGGGGTTCCACTCTCGTCAGGAAATAAGGGATCCAGAGGGAAGATATATCATCCTGGTGGGAGATATCGGGGGTCGCCCTTTCTCTTTAGTCTCCTACTATGCCCCTAATAATGTCAAATACAATTTTTCCGATCCATGATATATTCCCTTTCATCTCACTTGGAAGGGACTGTGATCCTGGGAGGGGACTCCAATACCGCCCTGGATAACATGTTGGACAAATCTAGGCCAATTCGCTCTTGCCTCCTACAGCCTCCTAAAAGGAGCCTCAAGCTTCACCAAACTCCTTAACTCTCTGGCCTTGGTCGACGTTTGGAGGGAATGTAACCCCAACACGAGAGACTTTACTCATTACTCTGCCCCTCATAAATCCCTGGCCAGAATAGACCATATTTTCTTAGGAGCCGCCTACACTCCCCAGGTTTCCAAAGCATTCATTCGGGACTCTCCATTCTCAGATCATTCTATGGTAATTCTACACCTCAAACACTCCCACAGTAGGGACTACGGGGATTAGGCCCCAATGGAGATTAAAGGAAAACTTACTGAATAACCCTGTCCACTGTACCTTACTCCAGAAGGACCTTGAGGAATATTTTAGGTTAAACTCAGGCCCAGGGGTTTCCCCTGTGACGCTCCTGGGCTGCTCACAAAGCAGTCATAAGGGGTAAGATAATTCAACTTACGGCTAAACTTAAAAAAGAGAAGAAGCTTCATATAACTAAACTAGAGCAAGACTTTCAGAAACTAGCTAAGGAACACAAGAAAAACCTCTCCCCCCAATCTCGCGCGAAGCTAGAGGCAGGTAGGGCGTCCCTTAACCTGGCACTTACTACTCAGGCGGAAAAGCAAGCCCAATGGGCGAACTCCCACTTTTATTTACGCAAGGACCATATAGGGCCACAGTTAGCCTCTAAATTATCTCCGAAAGTCAGGTCCTTCACTTTTCCCAAGGTTAAAGATCTCTCGGGCACCCTCCCCCAAAACCCCCACAAAATTATGTCCACTTTTCAAGACTTTTACTCCAAACTTTACAAATCAGAGATTTAGTCCTCCTCAATTCCAGCCTCTGCCTTCCTTGACAACATTCCCATCCCGGCCCTGTCCGAAGACCATAGGCTTTCACTCGAGGCTCCTTGTACGGAGTCAGAGATTCTTGACGTTATTAAGCATCTTAAGAAGGGTTCGGCCCCAGGCCCTGATGGTCTTTCGACAGGTTACTATAAGCAATTTGGCTCAAAATTGGCCCGGCATCTAGCTAACTTTTTCAACTCACTCCAAAAGGGTATGACTCTCAATGAAGACCTCAACTCGGCCAACATATTGGTCATCCCGAAACCTGGGAAAGATCAGTCTGAGGTTAGCAACTACAGGCCCATCTCACTGATCAATAATGACCTAAAAATTTTAACAAAGATACTGACCAATAGAATTTCAGCCTTTATTGGGGAATATATACATAAAGATCAAGTAGGCTTCATACCCGGGAGACAGGGCCCAGATCAGATCCGTAGGGCCATTGACATTATCTCGATTCTTGGTTCAGGTTGGGATGGAGGTCCATCAGAGGAAGGCTTAGTTCTGTCGGTCGATCTCCAAAAGGCCTTCGACACGGTTGAATGGCCATATCAATTTGAGGTCCTGGGTAGATGGGGTTTCGGTCCGAAATTCTTACAACCCTTAAAGCCCTATACTTCAACCCCTCCGCCTCTATAAAATTGCAAAATTTTCTCTCTCAGCCGTTCACTATCCATAGGGGCACTAGGCAAGGTTGCCCCCTTTCCCCGTTGACATTTGCATTGGCTAATGAACCTTTGGCTATCTCTGTTAGGGATCATACTAACATTAAGGGAGTAAACTGCGGTTCTCGAACCCACAAATGCGCCCTCTTTGCAGATGACCTGCTCCTGTTCCTATCTTCTCCTCTCATATCAGTCCCACATTTAATCAAGCTCCTAGAGACCTTTGGTTCCGCTTCGGGTCTAAGGGTCAATATGTCTAAATCAGTGGCTCTTAATATAAATGTCCCTGAGAATGAGATGCTTCAGATCAGGGACCAGTTCCCCTTCCAGTGGTCGCCTCTTCAGATTCCATATCTGGGGGTGCAGTTGGCGGCAAGTTATGATCGACTCTACTCCCTCAACTATCCCCCGCTGTTTAGACGAATTAGGGCTGATTTAAACAATTGGGGAAAACTAGGCCTTTCCTGGCTGGGTAGGATCAATACAGTTAAGATGACCCTTTTCCCAAGAATTCTTTATTATTTTAGGGCATTACCCATCCCTGTTATAAAGTCTCAAATCCTTAAAATCCAGGCTCTGATCACAAAATATATTTGGGGAAAAAAGGGCTATAGATGCCCAGCTGAGACCCTTTGGAGGCGTAGGACTCAGGGAGGTCTTGGCCTCCCAAATATTTGGCGCTATTATCAAGCTGCGTGTTTAGCCAAATTCTCAATTATTTATGCCAGGTCCAACAGTCCTGACTGGGTGGAGATAGAAAGACAAGCAGTCCCCCTCAATACATTAGATTATCTGGTATGGGCCGCCCCCAAGAACAGACCTGCTATTTTATCCCCTACCCTTTCCAACTCCCTGGCCCTTTGCGACCACCTATTTAACACCACAAAGCTGGCCTCTACAGTCCGGCCATTACAACATATCTTTAATAATCCCCGTTTCCCTCCGGGTCAAGATATCCATGTGTTCCGTTGGTGGACGAACAAAGGCCTCTTCAGAATAGGACACTTTCTTACCGCATCGGGACCCATTTCCCTCAAGTATTGCCAGAGCAAATTAGATATGCCCCCTTCTGAGACCTTTAGATTCAACCAGATCCATCACTTTTTAGCCCACTCCTGTAAGGTCAACCCTTCTTCCAAGGGGGCCTCCCCTTACGAGATTTGGTGCTCTGATATCTCTTCTCCCAGAGGGGGTATCTCGATTATATATGCCTCTTTGATAGACCTTCCTGGGTTGCCCTCCTATGCTAGGAGGTGGGAGGGGGACTTGGAGCAGGGATGGGATGCCGAAGAGTGGTTCTCCCACTTTGTAAGGTCATTCAAGGGAATAATGAATTTAACCCTGGTGGAAGCCAGTGTTAAGGTGATTACTCACTGGTACCTGGTACCCTGTCGCCTTTCATTCATGTTCCCCAGCTCCTCGCCTCTCTGTTTTAGGGGATGTCACATCCTGGGGTCTTTCTACCACACGTGGTGGGAATGCCCAAGGATCAGGGGGTTTTGGAATAAAATCTTCTATATGCTAAGAAGGGTTTTGGGACACCCTATCCCACAGACCCCCAAAGTAGCCTTACTTAACCACAAGCCTGAAGGCCTCTCTAAAGCTGCATTTAAGCTTTCCCATTTTATACTGTTGGGAGTGAAAATCACCATAGCGAAAGCATGGAAAAATCATCCGTTTCATTTGGAGAAGCTAAAAAAAATTACGTGGATTATGACACAGGAAAAATTTGCTAATTATTCTTCTAGACACTTCCTCTAAATTTGAGGCGGTATGGGAGCCATGGATGAGGTTCCTCAACTTGCCCTCGTGACAGTATAGCGCGTATGATCTCGGTGTTGTCTCCCCGGTGCCTCTCTTTACCTTTCTTTCCCGCTGTCTCTCCTTATCTTTCCTGTCTTGTTCTCTCTTTCTCTCACTTTCCAGTCGCTTTCATCGGTTATCCTCTCTTAATATTGGTGTACTGTTTTATTGAAATTTCTTTATCGGTAATCTTGAAGGCCATTATGGACACGTAGTTCTCTTTGATACGCTGGTCATTGAAGCTGTCTCATAACTTAGGATTAGGGAGACCTGGGGCCCTGGGGGGTCTTGGTCCACGATCTGGCACAGTTTGCTCCCGTTGGGGTTGCTGGGTGGTGGGGCGGGTCCCATCTAGGGCCCTCTCCCTGTCATTGAAGCTGTACTGGTATGACTGTCTTCTAATTAATAGTTGCTATAATTTTGTACATTGTTTTCTTAATGGGATGCCTTCCCTTTTATACTATTTCTTTATTTCTCTGTAATTGTAAAAACCCAATAAAACTTTTTCAAAAAAAAAAAAAAAAAATATGAGAAAATAGTTCTCACCTGAGGCGCCTAGACTGTCTTTCCTGTTGCAGGCGAGAAGCCGAAGGAGGAGATGCAGTCAAGAAGACACGTTTTAAGGGGTCCCTACTGTCACGGTAGTGTTTGTAATAAAAGACATCAACTCCAATGGATTGCATTCATCTCGATATAAGTTTACAGAGAATATAGTTTGTCAATGCGCATTGGATCACAGCTTACAGACCGTGTGATACAGATATACAGATGAAGACAGTTTTTATAGAAAAGTGATTACATGATGGTCTATGTAGGGCTTGAATCCAAGTTACAAGTCACAAGACATTCCTTAACTAATTGCTCCCAGATTACATATAGGTCATCTTAACAGGGAGTGAAAGGTTACTTGTCATAATCAATCAAACTTTGATTACGTAAAATGGACTTTTTATAATAACACCCTTTTCCCAGAAATGATCATATCAAATATTCAGCCAAGGATCACAGATGTATGTCCTTGGCACCGTTCATAGTGAACTTTTAACAGATACAGAAGTTATGAAATATCCAAGGATTTTAAGAAAAAATCAGTAAAACACAACACAGATAAACTAAACAGTCTTTTAAGGGGGGCTATATATGCATTTTTCATTGTAGCAATCTGGCTCCATCTTGTATATCTTTACATTTATATGCTGTGATCATATTTCCTTTTAAGCATCTCTTTTCCAAGGAAAACAAGCTTAATGTGTGTAGTCTTTCCTCATAACTGAGGTCCTCCAACCCTTATTAGTTTAGCTGTGCTTCTCTGGACTCTGTCAAATTCCGGCACATCCTTCCTGAGCAGTGGGGGCCCATCCATTAGGGCGCACGGGCACCACCCCCCTGTCCAAGCATCCATACAGGGGCACTGGACTATGGATTCCAATGGGGGACTGTTTTTTGAAGCACGTGATTAGAGCCAGAGGCTCTGATGAGCTTCAAAAAAGGTGGACATGGGGCGCAGAGCACTGTGCCCCAATCCCACCCAGTTGCGTGATGATAGTGAATAAATATTCACGGTTTTCAATCTAAAATTTCCTCCCCGCCAATAAGGAGGCGGGTCGTGGGATCCATTTCCCAATTGGCCAAAGCGTCAAGCAATCCTATTGGGAGAAAGTGAGTGGAGATGCATGGCGGAAGCCACTGAAGGAGCAGACACCAGAACTGCTGCCTGTACCCCGCAGCCCGCCAACTAGATGGGGTCTGCTCGCTGTGCTGGAGGACAAGGCAGGCCACAGCCCGCCACGTAGATGGGGTAAGTTTTTTGGACCTCCGGCCGGAGGGGGTTTAGCCACCGGGGGGGTGGTTGTTTGCCGTCTCCCCAAAAAAAACTCCACCAGCCGCCACTGTTCCTGAGGTCTAGTGGCCAGAATTGGACAGCAAACTCAAGATGCGGCCAAACCAGAGTTTTAGAAATTAGTGGTAGAATTATAGATGTGTCTTTTGAGTATATCTCCTTTTTAATGCATGCTAATACTCTACTGGCCCTGCTTGCTGCAGCTTAGCATTGCATGTTATTGCTGAGTCTGTCATCAACTAGCACCCCCTGGATCCCTTTCTATTCTTTCTTCTCCCAAGGGTTCTCCCCTTAGTGTTTAACCAGCATTCATATTTTTAGCCTCCAAGCGCCTCACTTCACGCTTCCCTACATTAAACCTAATTTGCCATTTAGTTGCCCACCCCTCTATTTTATTGAGTTTTATTGAGTTTTATTTTATTGAGTTCTTCTAAAGTTTCAATATCTTGTTGTGAAGTTATTGCCCTGCTTAACTGCATATTATCAGCAAATACTGAGATTGAACTGTTTATACCAACCACAGGCCTTCCTCTTTCCAGATTACAGTTCACTTCCTCATAGACCTTTAACAGGTTGGTCTGGAAAGAATGATCTTTGAATAAACCTATGCTGTTTACTACTGATACTATTTTCATCAGAAAATTCTTGAATATGGTCACTTATCATCCCCTCCAATAGTTTACAAACTATTGATGTAAGGCTAATTTGCCTGTAGTTTTCTGGTACGTATCTCAGACTTTTTCTGAATATTAGCACCATGTTAGCTTTCTGCCAGTCCACTGATACCATTCTGGTCAGTAAGCTTTCATTAAAGATTAAGCATAACAGTCTAGCAATGACCTGGCTAATTCTTTGAGAACTCTCATGTGTAACCCATCGGACCCTGGTGATTTGTTCACATTAAGTTTTTCAAGCCTTTTAAGAACACTATCTCCCATAAGCCACAAGGGTACACTCCTTGCTGTGTTTCAAATTCTACCTTCTTATTTATTATATGCCACCTTTTTCATAGTGAGTACTGAGGAAAAAAACATTTAATACATTTGTCTTCTCCCTGTCACTTGTTACCATCTTTTCCTGACTACCCTTTATGGGGCCAATATGCTCTGACCTTACCTTTTTAGTATGTATATATATTTTTTAAAAATGTGGGTATTATTTTTACTTTCCTCCACTATGTGTCTCTTATCTATTTTCGTTGCCCTGATCGTGCCCTTACATTTCTGATTACATTTTAATTAATGACGGAATGCTGACGATGTCCCTTCTCCCTTACGTTTTTTTAAAGGACAGTTTTTTCTCTTTATGGTTTCAGAACATTGAGTCACTAAACTGGAAAAAAGGAATTTTGAAAGTAGTCAAAATTCCACACCTGCATACTTGTTGCAGATTAGTGACTTGGGAAGCATTGCAGTTTTCAGATCACCATGACAGCCAATAAACTAGCACATTCGAAAGAAAAGGTCATAAATAACAACTTTCATGTTCTCTCAACTGGAGGAAAAAAGTTTGTCCAGCACAGAAATACACCACTCTAAGCAGAGAAAGCCAAATGTTTGAGGTAGATAACAGCACACCTTATCCATGTGCTCTGGCTCAGGATGTCCCTCCCACATCCAAAATGGAAAGTATACATACACGAACACTGAAGAGCCGGCACTTCTGGAAATTCAATCTTGCATGTTTATTTCAAAAGATCATGTTAAAAGAACCCGCAGATGTATTTCGGCAATCAGCCTTGTTCACAGCACATTCTAAAGTGAAATACACAATATATATATATATATATATATATATATATATATATATATATATATATATATATATATACCCAAAAGAATTGAAGTCCACTCCCCCCAAATAAGTGGTATCTTCGATTAGAGTAGACAGGCAACATTCTTGTGAGTATACGCTTCCCTGTTAGGTGTAACACACTAAAATAAAAATAAAAACAGAGAAAATATATACAAATGATTAGCAACTGGATCTATGGAACTGTAAGATAAATGGGTTTATCAAAAAACATAGTACTGCTGTTGTGATATAAAAATATGTCCAGCACAAAAAAAATCTTGTATAGATGAAAATTTAACAAAGGAACATGCCAAAATCATATCTATGGTTCATACCATAAGGAATCCTAGTGTGAAGACTAAAGATCCACCATACTTTATGTTTGTGGAGCTTATGATGGATATCACCACCCTTGAGGGTGGACTCTTACAAGGGGTTAAGAGGCCACCTTGAGGTGGCAATATCCATTGTAATAATCGGGCACAACCTCCTAAAAAAAAAAAAAACATTTCACCAACCCCAGGTGTCAATACACGAAAGAAAAAAACAAAAGGAAAATGAGACGAGGATGCCGGATCCGTAAAAAGACAACACTATCCCCGTCAAACGAAAAGCAAGAAATAACTACACAGGGGACTATTAACCCGGACTCTGGCAATTTAGCCAAAGTAGTTAACCTCTCTTGTGTTCAGTTTTCTGATGATGAGTTGTCTCTTCTTTCTTAGGGCCTTTCTTTTTCTCGGTGCATTCGTAATGTAGTATTAAGGAAGCATTTTGGTACTGAGTCTGAACACACTACATCTTTAACTGTGATTTCCCAGAGTGATATCTCTGTCAGTGATACGCATATTTTTCAAGACCTGGTCATAAGGTCCACTCTGGAAAACTTACAGTCAGAGACTACAGGTGGCTTGCGTGGTATTACAGGTAATTACGAGGTAATAGCTATTTCTATCTGGTACAAACATGAAGTGTGGCTATAGAAATGTTTCAAACTTTGGTAGAGCAGGATCTTGTCTCACTTTTCCACATCAAATTTTTCCAATGATAACCTCACTAAGATGGAAAGGGCTGCCATTAAGACCCTAAAATCTCACAACAATGTGGTTATCAGGCAGGCTGACAAGGGAGGTTCTGTCGTTACTTTAAATCCAGAGGATTATAGGTCTGAAGCTTTACGCCAACTGCGGGATACATTTACCTAACGCATATTATCCAACTATCCCACCTCCGACTTTGAACAACAGCTCTCCTATCTTTTGGACAT
This sequence comes from Glandirana rugosa, assembly GCA_018402905.1. Lineage (NCBI taxonomy): Eukaryota > Metazoa > Chordata > Amphibia > Anura > Ranidae > Glandirana > Glandirana rugosa. Next base: position 104,542 of record BLSH010344047.1, read on the forward strand.
GGGACAGGATATGGGGGTTCAATTGCCCAAATTGGTGGAACATTTCATGGTTAATGACCCAGTTATCCTAATTTTTCAACATTTGCCTAAAATACATAAAACGCCTATTTAAAGGCTGGGTATCCATGGATGTCAGATCACTGTATTCTTGTTATACCAAATTAACTAGCATTGGAAGCATTGAAATATCATCTTGAATGCTATAGTTCTTACAGTCTGGAATTAAAAGATTTTATTGTTCTGAGACAAGTATTCTACTTGCAACATAAAAGTGCCTCTATAGGGGCCAAGTTTTCCCCTTCTTTGGCTAACCTTTACATGGGTTGGTGTGAAGAAAAGTGCCTCTTTTCGCCATCTAATGCCTTCAGGAACCACATCAAGTGGTACGGTCATTATATTGACAACCTACTCCTGGTGTGGGAAGGTACTCAGGATGATGTTGCATCTTTTGCCATGTATGTGAATTCTAATTCTCTCAATTTGGAATTCAGCTGTGAATTTCAACAGGATAGCATCAATTTTTGCATGTCACTTTACAAGGTTCCATTTCCCCAGGCAATATCCGTACTTGCACTTACCGCAAAGCATGTGCTGGCAACTCCTTACTATTAGCCACTAGTTGCCACCCTTCACACACTGTGCGATCGGTGCCAGTGGGTGAATTTATTAGAACTAAATGGAACTGCTCAACTGCAGAAAGTTTTGTGGAAGAGTGCAATACAGTGACTTCCAGACTACATGCATGTGGGTACAGGCAGAAGGATATAGAGAGGGCTATTAATATAGCTAGAAATGGGGACAGAGCAACTATTCTAAAATAGTCTGATCGAAAGAAGTCAACTAACAGTAAGGGGACTCCCCCTATTACATTTGTCACAACATACTCATGTGAATTTAATGAGATCACCAACATCATACAGAAACATCTTCCTATCCTATCCACTGATAAGGATCCCACCTCAATTATAAGAGCAGGCTGCATGTTTTCAAGAAGGTGAACCAGCACACTGGGGGATATATTTTCTCCCAGTTTATTTCAATCGGAGACCCACAGAAAAACTTGGTTATACACCGCAGGCTCTTATGCCTGTGGCGTTAACACTTGCAGGTTCTGTGTGAGACATTGCAAAAAGTCTAATTTAGTACAGTCATGTTCCACTGGCAAGAATTTTTCAGTTAGAGATTATATTAACTGTGGGACGAACAATGTGGTGTATGTGGTGGAACGTACGTCCTGTCAACTTCAATATGTAGGATGTACTACTAGGTCCTTAAGAGAATAAGTGAACATTACCATGGAGCATTGTATGAATCAGACAAGGGCTTATCTAATGTGTCTCTGCATGCGTGGGATGACCCGCAAAGGACAGTGTGAGGCCGTCGGCCTAGAAATCCAAGATGGCGCTGCCACGGCCTGGACGAAGGGGATGCCACGAGAGCTGGATAAAACCAAAGACCTGGGTCCGAAAACCTCTAAGCCCGGCAAGCATACGTGTAAGGACCCTCCAAAAGATATGCTGTACTATACTCAGAAGCTGGGGGGACAGCAGGAGATGGAGCAGGGAAACCATCCAGTGCACTCACAGGGCCTGTCATTGGGGGAGAAGACACATGCAGCAGCCAGTGCAGCACAGCACTATACAGGGGATGGAGTTTACAATGCATCGCCCGATCTTAATATTCAGGACACAGAGATGGAGGAAATGTCCCAGCCCATGCTGGCAGACATTCTCAAGGCACTGCACCGCGTCCATAAACACGTTAAAAGACCAGTTTGGGCTGAGAGAGGATGTAGCACTGCTCCACAAGGATTTGCAAAAAGTCTGTGAAAGAACCACGGCTGTGGAAAGCAGGGTTAGGGAGGTGGAGGACCAATTACCCCCAAGATACTAAAGCTGCTTACACTATGGCGAAGGACGCTAGTGATAGGGCGGAGGACCTGGAGAACCGTCTGAGACGGAATAACATACGCATAGTGGGGCTCCCTGAGCAAGTGGAGTGCAAGGACCCCACAACCTATATCAAAAACTGGCTGATTGAGACTTTTGGCAAGAATACACTATCCCCCCTTTTTGCAGTGGAGAGGACACTCAACCGTTACCACCAGGCAATCCACCCAGGGCGAGAATACTCCACTACAGAGACAGGGAGACACTGCTGCGCCAGGCCAGGGAACGTGAGAACATCCAGCATAATGGTGTGAGTCTCCTTCCCAGACTTTTCTGCAGAAGTGCAGAAGCTCAGGGGGTAAATTTCAGGATGTGAAACGCAGGTTGAGGCTGCTGCATCTCCCATATGCTATGCTTTACCCAGCAAAACTGCGGGTCACAGTCCCAGTTCTTTGAACTTGCCAGAGATGCAGCGGCCTGGATAGATCATAATGAACAAGCCCTTCGGCGTCAGGGAGATGATGCCGATGAGGAATGATTCAAAAAGCCATAAAGTCTGCTATGTTGAAATTAAGTTCACTCTTATATGACACTGTGCCTTATACTGTTGCTTTGTATCCTCGGGCTGGGGAACATGATATTATGACCTAAGATGAGAGCTATCATAAGTGGAAAGAGCGCTTTACAACCTGTTCCTGTAAATGTGTCTAATGCTGACATGGACATGTGCTATTGTTAGTGAGTCAGCCATGTTGGCAGCTCCGAAAGCATGTTGGAACAATTTGAACGGTTATTTTTTACAGACTCTAGTACCAGTTGCAATGCCAGCTATTCATTTGTGAAAGACACTGGTGTGATACCTCAAAATTATCACTGGAGGCCAGTGAAGGTCAAGATAAGCCATGGTTGCTACATATACCAATTTATCCATCTTGCCAGGCACTGGATTACAAAAATTAGAGATGTACGGTATACAGTCCCCACCAGTGGTGGCTGGTGAAATTTTAGGATGGATGGCACCAGACCCTGCCCTTCATTTTTGACCCCTCCCAATTCTCATAAGCCCCACCCCTTATAGTTTCCACCCCTTGTGTCAGGAGTATACAACCCAGCATCACCAGTTAGGAGTATACAGAGTCATCAGATAGTAGTATACAGAGTCACCATATAGCAGTATACAGAGCACCAGATAGCAGTATACAGAGTCCCAGATAGGGTATACATGGTCCCAGATAGGGTATACATGGTCCCAGATAGGGTATACAGGGCCCCAGATAGGGTATACAGGGCCCCAGATAGGAGTATACAGGGTCCCAGATAGGGTATACAGTCACCAGATAGTGTATACAATCACCAAGTAGGGGTTTGCGATGGTTCATGCTCCATGCAGAATATTGCACATAGTACGTCATAGGAAGCTCCATGCAGAGTATTGCACATAGTAAACCATAGGAAACTCCATGCAGAATATTGCACATATTAATTCATAGGAAGCTCTATGCAGAATATTGCACATAGTATATCATAGGAACTCCATGCAGAATATTGCACATAGTAATTCATAGGAAGCTCCATGCAGAGTATTGCACATAGTAATTCATGTGCAGCTCCATGCAGAATATTGCCCATAGAATATCATAGGAAACTCCATGCAATATATTGCACATACAGGGTCCCAGATAGTGTAATACAGTCACCAGATAGAAGTTTGCGGCGGCCCCCTCCACCAAAGTCAGGAGTCCCGCACTTACCCCATCTAATATGCAGGCAGGAGTGTTGCAGAGTTCGGCATGCAGCCAGCAGCTGTTTGTATGCAGAGACAGTACTTGCAGGTGAGCGTGCTTGAGCCTGGAGCCTTCTCTCTCCAGTCTCCGTGGCCGGAAGTGACGCCGAGGCTCATCTATTGGATGGCGGTGATTGACTGACAGCACCAGGAGCCAATAGGCAGCTTGAAGCGCAGAGCAAGGCGCCTCAAGGCAGGATTAAATGCTGCCATTGAAACGTGATGCCTGCAATCATGTGATTGCAACATTTTTTTTTCTTTGGGGGGGCAGCGCCCGGGCGCTCCCTATGAGCGGGCCGTCACTGGTCCCCACCAAGGGGGCCCACATAATCCCTGAGAACACTAATGCAACAAATCAACTGCTATGGCGAAGACTCTAATAGTGTCCTGGAATATCAGGGGTATTAATTCTCCACTAAAGAGAACTATGATTTTTATGTGCCTAAAGAAACTTCAACCTGCCATGTTCTTTCTACAGGAGACTCATTTGACTGCCCAAGACTGTGGGATGCTTACGGTATTCTTGGGTGGGTAAGGGATATTCTATGCATATTTCCTACTCCAGGGGAGTCAGCATCCTGATGCATGGGACAATAGACTTCCAAGAGTTTGATAGCAAAACGGATCCTGTAGGTCGGTATATATTTTTACACTGCAGGATTGGTACACTGCAATGTCTATTGGTTTTTGTATATGTACCTCCCCCATTCACAGTGGAGCTGCTCAGAACATTGATTACCTACTTGGATGGCAAGCCCAAGGTACCCCTGCTGGTGATGGGGGACTTCAATTGCTGTCTACAGCCAGCGCTGGATAGACACCCGGTCCCTCTGCCCTCTCCAGGGGTACCCCCCTGGCACGGTTGTTGCAAGAGGTGGGCTGGGTGGATGTCTGGCTCCTGCATAACCCGGGGATTAAGCAGAGCTCATGCTTTTCGAAGTCTCATGGCACCCTGTCTAGAATAAACTTGGGATTGGGAAGTACAAATTTACTCCCCTATGTTTCGGATGTAATTTATAAGCCTTGCAGTGTATCAGACCATTTGCCTTTAGTGATTTACCTAACATCTCCCCTGAGCACTTTAACTAGCCCCCCATGGAAATGTAATGCCTTCTGGCTTAAACTGTTTAGTACCCCGGATGAGATAGAGAGGAAGGTGGGTGAATTCTTTGCAATGCAAGATCCTACTGAACCTTTGTTAAGGCAATGGGATGCCTTTAAGGCATACCTGAGGGGGGTGCTTATAGCTGAGATACGCAAAGTCAAGCGGAGAACCTCTGCCTTTAGGAGAGGAACTAGAGGCTAGAGTCCTGGCCTTGGAACAGATATTTATAGATGATCCCTCTGAATCCGCCAAGGAGGCATGGCAGCCTGCCCAATCTGCCTGCGAGAGTGTTCTTTCCTCGGCAGAAAGGAAGAGGTCTTTTTCTAAACAGGCTTTTTTTGAAGAGGGGGAAGAAAATGGTCGTATGCTAACAAGGATAGCAAATGCACAGCAACGCTCCCCAACTATAGAAGCCATCAGAGATGATTATGGGGCACTTAGTGAATTCTCCAGAACGCACAATGCAGGTCTTTTTTTACGAGTCCTTATACCTTCCGTTTACCTCCTACACAACGGAGGAGCTGGATGTTTATTTAAAAGGTATTCCCTTTCCTGTTCTGAGTACGGAGCAGAGGAGGGCACTGAATGCACCGCTAACTCATGATGAACTTCAGTAGGCGGTGAGCTTATTCCTTAATTGCAAAGCTCCAGGGGACAATGGGATTCCCATAGAAATATATAAACAATTTCCAGATACATTGCTGCCACGTTTGCTACAAGTATTCAATGAGGCTCAGAGGGTGGGTCATTTGCCCTCCGCTTTGTCAAAAGTGAACATAATTTTATTGCTTAACCACTTCCCTACCGAGTCATAGTAAAATGACGACGGCAGGGACTGCTCGTCGATCTGGGCAGACGAGGCCTGCAGAGCGGCGATCACGGATCGCTCGTCTGCCGGGGGATTGTGCCCCCCCCCAGATCTTGGTAAAGAGCCTATAAAATTGGCTCTTTACCACGTGATCGGCTGTGTCCAATCACAGCCGGTCACTGACGCTCCCCTCGTGCGCGCCCCCGGGGGCACGCAGCACAGCGATTGGAGCTGAGGCTTGTCCCTCGGACAAAGCCCAGCTCCGATCCGTGTAAAGAGCCAATAGATTTGGCTCTTTACCACGTGACTGGCTGTGTCAATCACAGCCGGTCATGTGATGTAAACAAACCGCGGTAACGAGCTGTTACCGCAGTTCTCCCTGTCACACACCAATCGTGTGCGACAGGGAGATTGCGGTAACAGCTCGTTACCGCCTACTGTACACCAAGCACACTGATCCCCCCCCCAATAAAGAGGACCTGTCACCACACCATCAAAGTACCTGTCAGTCCATCAGAGTACCCGAGTACCTGTCACCTGTCCATCAAAGTACCCAAGTACCTGTCAACTGCCCATCAAAGTACCCGAGTACTTGTCACCTGTCCATCAGAGTACCCGAGTACCTGTCACCTGTCCATCAGAGTATCCGAGTACTTGTCACCTGTCCATCAGAGTACCCGAGTACCTGTCACCTGCCCATCAAAGTACCTGAGTACCTGTCACCTGCCCATCAGAGTAACCGAGTACCTGTCACCTGCCCATCAGAATACCCGAGTACTTGTCACCAGCCCATCAGCGTACCCGAGTACCTGTCACCTGCCAACCTGAGTACCCGAGTACCTGTCACCTGTCCACCTGAATACCCAAGTGCCTGTTACCTGCCCACCAGAGTACCCAAGTACCTGTCCCCAGCCCATCAGAGTACCCGAGTACCTGTCACCTGCCTTTCAGATTACCCGAGTACCTGTCACCAAACCATCTGAGTAACCAAGTACCTATCTGCAGCCCATCAGAGTACCCAAGTACCTTTTACCAATCCATCAGATTACCCGAGTACCTGTCTCCAGCCCATCAAAGTACCCAAGTACCTATCTGCAGCCCATTAGAGTACCTATCTGCAGCCCATGCCTCATAGAATATACCTCGGGTGTTTGCTTTCCAAAATGGGGTCATTTTGGGGGTAATTCCACTGTCCTGGTGCCCCGGGGCCTTCAAAAGTGTGATAGGTATCAATGAAATTTTATGTGTAATTTATGCTCCTAGAACGCCTGATGGTGCTCCCTGCATGTTCGGCCTCTGTATGTGGCCAGGGTGTGAAAAAGTCTCACACATGTGGTATCGCCATACTCGGGACGAGTAGCAGAATATATTTTGGGGGGTAATTTTTGCTATGTACATGCTATGTCTTAGAAATATCTTATAAATTGACCACTTTGTGTAAAAATAAAAGCGTTTTCATTTTCTTTCCACGTATTTCGAAGACTTGTGGAAATAAATGAACCATTCAAAAGACTCATAATGCCTCACAGATTATACGTTGGGGTGTTTGCTTTCCAAAATGGGGTCATTTTGTGGGTAATTCTATTGTCCTGTTGCTCCAGGGCCTTCAAAAGTGTAATAGGTCCTTAGGAAATTAGATGTGAAAATGCATGATGGTGCTCCCTGTATGTTGGACCTCTCTATGTGGCCAGGCTGTGAAAAAGTCTCACACATGTGGTATCGCCATACTCGGGGACAGTAGCAGAATGTATTTTGGGGTGTAATTGGAAGTATGCATATGCTGTGTGTGAGAAATAACTTGTTTTGACAATTTTGTGCAAAAAAAATAATAATAAATAATAATAATTTCTTAATTTTCCCAAGAATTGTGGGAAAAAAGTACAACTTCAAAAAACTCGCCATGCCTCTTGCTACATACCTTGGAATGTCTACTTTTCAAAATGGGGTCATTTGGGGGGTATTTGTACTTTCCCGACATTTCAGGGCCTCAAGAAATGAGATAGCCCATCAGTGCATCAGGTGTGATCAATTTTCAATGATTTGCACCATAGTTTGTAGACTCTATAACTTTCACACAGACCAAATAATATACACTTATTTGGGTTATTTTTACCAAAGATAGGATAGCAGTATAGGTTTTGGCCCAAATTTATGGACAAAAATTACTTATTTGCAAAATTTTATCACAGAAACTAAAAAAAAGTGTTTTTTTTTTTTTTTCAAAATTTTCGTACTTTCAATTATGTCGTAAAAAATTAAAAACCCAGAGGTTCTTAAATACCACCAAAAGAAAGCTCTATTTGTGTGAAAAAAATGATAAAAATTTTGTTTGGGTGCAGTGTAGCATGAGAGAGTAATTGTCATTCAAAGTGTGAGAGCGCTGAAAGCTGAAAATTGGTCTGGGCAGGAAGGGGGTATAAACGTCCAGTATTGAAGTGGTTAAACTGGGCAAAGATCAAGTAGATCCTGACTCTTATAGGCCAATATCGCTTTTGCAAGGTAACATAAAGATTCTGGCAAAGGAGTTGACAATCAGAGTAAACAAAGTGATTACTTCTTTAGTGCACTCTGATCAGATGGGCTTTATGCCAAATAAGTCAACAGCAATTAACTTAAGAAGGTTATTTGTCAATATGTTATCACAGGCAGATAACATGGGTAATAGGGCGCTGCTGTCCCTGGATGCCGCTAAGGCATTTGACAGCACTGACCGGACATATCTATGGGAGGTGTTGCAGAGGTTTGGGTTTGGTCTGAGTTATATAACCTGGGTCCGTCTTCTATATAGCCAGCCACAGGCGGCCATTAGGGTGTTTGATAAATTGTCTCATGCCTTTGCGTCGAGGAGGGGAACGGGACAGGGATGTCCCCTGTCCCCCCTCCTGTTCGCACTGGCTATTGAGCCTTTGGCTCTTAGAATAACGATATAGAGGGGTTTTGGTATGGCAGCACTTATGAGAAGGTGATGCTATATGCAGATGACACCATGCTCCTTCTAGGGGACACTGACAGCTCCTTGAGAGCTGCGATGGACACTGTCAAGGAATTTGGCAGATTCTCTGGACTTCTTATTAACTGGTACAAATCAGCTTTTTAATTGCTAGATGTACAACCTGCTCAGTCGATCGCAGTGATGGGCTCAATACCAATTACTACCTAATTTAAATATTTAGGTGTTCAGGTGACAGCAGATCCCCGTGATTATGGCCCGTTAAATCTCGGCCCCTGTCACGTACCTGGTGGCTGAGCCTGGCTTATGCGGGGGCAACCTCTCTTGTTCACGAACCCCTGGTAGTGCAGACAGGGAACTCAAGAGCACAGGGGGGCATGAGGGCTGGACAAGTCTCTGTAGCTTGTTATGAGTCCACTGAAGCTTGTGCAGGCTGAAGGATAGTGGTACTGTTAGGAAAGAAGTCTTTGGTGTTTCCACGGTGGTGCGCGCGCCCGTGCGCGCACCCGCGTGCGCGCGCGCTAACGTGCGCGCGCACGCGCCGGAAACGACGCTTGGCGGCTCTATTTAAGCCAGCAGAGCCTGCTGGCCGGTGCTGTCCGCTCTACAGCGTTTGGCTTCTGTGACCCTGGCTTTATTCTGAAAGACTTCCTGCACCTGTGACCCCGGCTTCCTGTTTGACCCGTCTGCC
>BLSH010344248.1:19591-37929 GCA_018402905.1 Glandirana rugosa
TTCCCTGTCATCTCCCTCTATTTGTATAATACACACCCAGAAGAATATGGGAGGTTTGGTAATCTTTATACAAAGTTTAAGTTGAATTAGTCTTTCTTATTTTGAACTTATGGGTAGTGCGTCGTAGTTTTAATAATCGACGAGACAAATGTTAGTCAAGATTATTTTTGACAGTAATGTCAGTGTATTTTATGTGTTTTGTGCTAACCATTTGTTTATTTCTAGGTGGGAAATGTAATGATAATGCACTAAGACCTTTCATTTTGTTTAGTTCCTAGATATTGCTAAACAGCATAATCCACCTGTCTGATATGGTTTGATGTCCAAGAACCAAAGACGAAGATTACAACATACATTGCATCGTCTTAATTGTTGATATTTTGTTTATGTGACTGTAATGACAGTTTTTATTAGAACTGATTGTAAACAGAGCAGCTAATAATTTTGATGCTGCGTGATGGGTATTCAAGTTTTATTCTTTCTGATTAAGTTGAATTTGAAACATATTTCTAATGGTTTGGAGGGTATAAGAAGACCCACACATAATATGTTTATCTCCCTCTACTGTCCCTTCCTGTGTGTATTTAGATTGATTTATAGCAGGATCTAGTTTAATAGATTCTTCCATAATCATTGCAGTGGCCTGTAATACAGAATCACTGTTGGGGTGTGTGAAAAAAGAACAGAATCCACAGGATGTGCACAGTACAGCAAGAGAATGGGTGACAACTGGTGTTTGAGTTGAAGTATATTTTTCTATATGAATGACTGTTTGAATTCAAGCTAATCATGTCATTTATTATGGAAAAAGTAATTTTATGTCCACTTAATTAGACTTAATCATGATTATGGCAATGGTTGCAAGTTTTAAACCAAGTCCTTCAAAATGAAGGTGCTGTAATTTTGATATATCAATTGTTATATGTGACAGTGATTGTTTGGCCACCACGTTTGATACACTTGATTATGAAATGAAATAGGTTCCCAGGTTTAGTTTTCCTCGATTCTCCCCGATTGCTTGGGTGTGGGACTGGTATGTAGAGTATACTGACACATCAAGTATGGGTAGTTTGTAAATACATATTGGGGTCAGTGTAGACAAGAGCCAGTTAGCCTGCCAGAATGTTTTTAGAGTGTGGGAGGAGACCGGAGTACACAGAGGAAATACACACATTAAGTGGTTTGAAGTTGGGCCTATGGTTGGACATTGTTACGTTTAGATATAAAAGTAGAGTTCAGGTGGGAGATGGGTGGTGGTGCTCCTGTACTAATATTTCACCCCGAATGAATAAAAGCTGAGTTTTTCCTTTTAGTGTTAGGTCAGTTCAATAGGCATTGTGGATTTAACTGTTCAGAAATCTAAATCCACGATGGGCTATATGGGCATTATTGTTAAGTATGGAAGGTTGGACTGGCAGTCTTGGTAACACACCTGCCTTGACGTCAACCACAAGCATATTGGAGAAAGGAGACAAACACAATTGACAGCAGCAACCATCTATAAAGACTTTGCCAATGATCAGCAGCTGAACTGTTGGTGCAAGTTACACCTGTTCTGATGGTTGAATACCTGAACTGTTCCATCCGCTATCATGGTCAAGTACCTGAATCTATGCGTGAAGTACCTGAACTGTTTTGTCTGCTCTGATGGTCAAGTGCTTGAACTGTCTGTAAAGTTATGTGCCTGCACGACGATGACTTGTGAGCTGCAATAGTCCGGAGGATATGGACTTTGTATTCTACATTTCTTTCAGTTTTACAGCATTGCAATTGTTGTGCTGCGGCTGCGATCTGATCACCGGATGTCTAAGACTCTGCTGTCCATCACCAGGTATGGAGGACTTTGACAAGTTTCTTGTAAAGGAAAGTTTGATGTCCATACCTGCTCCTGTGCTTTTGAAAGGAGAAGTTTGGTGTTCTTCTGTTAGTCTAACATATAGTTTTTTAAGTTTGGATATTTTTATATTTTTCAGCCCTAACATAGCCGAATGAGATGTTCTGTGCAGATAAATCTGACAGGGAAAAGGAAAGTAGGTATCTACACTTTAGATTAGATACGCTTTACATCCACCATTTTTTCATTTAAGGTAAACCGGGGGGTGGGAGAATTATTCTTTTTGTTTACAATAATCAGGTGCTTTACTTCTAATATTGATGTTGTGTCCATGTACAGTTGGAGGCATTATATGATTTGTGAGCCAGGGGGTGGAGTGTTGGGGAAATTGCATATTTCATATTCCTCATTAAGGTTGGCTTCACAAATCATATCCTATCCTGGTTACCTTGCATGACTCCAATTATTGGCATTTGAACTGCCTTATATGGTCAAGCTAGCCCCTTCTCCTCAGGAATGCAAAGGTCATATTGTTGCTTACAGGGTGTTGGCTGGGGGGTGGGTTTTTCCCTTATACAAGTTCTATATTACCACAGCAAAAACCTATATGAGTCAGTCTCACCAAGAACAGCCATGAGGCACGTCCTGATCCCCTGTGCCATGAAAGAGACTCCATGGCTACGGAAGCAAACACCTTTAGTTAAGTATTCTTGATATTTTCTTTATCTTTATCTGTATCTGTCATTACTTGTAATAAATGTTATATTTTTAAGTATTTGTGTGATCTCTCTTTGTACATATCGAACACAACCCCAAAAACGTGACAAGAGATTGGGACAGGTTCCTGTTGGTGCTCTGAGGTAGGGATTATCGTTCTAAAACCATCTACTACTGCAATAGGGAGAAGTTCCTGTTGGTGCTCTGAGAGAGAGTTTATCATTCTAAAACCATCTCCTACTGCATAATTGAGAGGTTCCTGTTGGTGCTCTGAGGGAGGTTTTATCATTCTAAAACTATCTCCTACTGCATTAGGGAGAGGTTCCTGTTGGTGCTCTGAGGGAAAGTTTATCGCTCCAAAACCATCTACTACTGCATTAGGGAGATGTTCCTGTTAGTGCTCTGAAGGAAAGTTTATCGTTCTAAAATCATCTACTAGTGCATTAGGGAGAGGTTCCTGTTGGTGCTCTGAGGGAGAGATTATCATTTCAAAACCATCTACTACTGAATTAGGGACAGGTTCCTGTTGGTGCTCTGAGGGAGTGATTATCGTTCTAAAACCATCTACTACTGCATTAGGGAGAGGTTCCTGTTGGTGCTCTGAGGGAGAGTTTATCATTCTAAAACCATCTACTACTGCATTAGGGACAGGTTTCTGTTGGTGCTCTGAGGGAGAGATTATCATTCTAAAACCATCTATTACTGCATTAGGGACAGGTTCCTGCTGGTGCTCTGAGGGAGAGATTATTGTTCTAAAACCATCTACTACTGCATTAGGGAGGGGTTCCTTTTGGTGCTCTGAGGGAAAGATTATTGTTCTAAAACCATCTACTACTGCATTAGGGAGGGGTTCCTTTTGGTGCTCTGAGGGAGAGTTTATCATTCTAAAACCATCTCCTACTGCATTAGGGAGAAGTTCCTGTTGGTGCTCTGAGGGAGGTTTTATCGTTCTCAAACTTTCTACTACTGCATTAAGGAGAGTTTCCTGTTGGTGCTCTGAGGGAGAGTTTATCATTCTAAAACTATGTTCTACTGCATTAGGGAGAGGTTCCTGTTGGTGCTCTGAGGGAGAGTTTATCGTTCTAAAACCATCTACTACTGTAATAGGGAGAGGTTCCTGTTTTTGCTCTGAGGCAGAGTTTATCGTTCTAAAACCATCTACTACTGCATTAGGGAGAGGTTCCTGTTGGTGCTCTGAGGGAGAGTTTATCGTTCTAAAACCATCTACTACTGCATTAGGGACAGGTTCCTGTTCGTGCTCTGAGGGAGAGATTATCATCCCAAAACCATCTACTACTGAATTAGGGAAAGGTTCCTGTTGGTGCTCTGAAGGAGGGATTATCGTTCTAAAACCATCTACTACTGCATTAGGGAGAGGTTCCTGTTGGTTCTCTGAAGGAGAGATTATCATTCTAAAACCATCTACTATTGCATTAGGGTCAGGTTCCTGTTGGTGCTCTGAGGGAGAGATTATCTTTCTAAAACCATCTACTACTGCATTAGGGAGAGGTTCCTGTTAGTGCTCTGAGGGAGAGTTTATCGTTCTAAAACCATCTACTACTGTATTAGGGAGAGGTTATTGTTGGTGCTCTGAGGGAGAGGTTATCATTCCAAAACCATCTACTACTGCATCAGGGAGAGGTTCCTGTTGGTGCTCTGAGGGAGGGATTATCGTTTTAAAACCATCTACTATTGCATTAGGGAGAGGTTCCTGTTGGTGCTCTGAGGGAGAGTTTAGCGTTCTAAAACCATCTACTACTGCATTAGGGAGAGGTTCCTGTTGGTGCTCTGAGGGAGAGTTTATCGTTCTAAAACCATCTACTACTGCATTAGGGGGAGGTTCCTGTTGGTGCTCTGAGGGAGAATTTATCGTTCTAAAACCATCTACAACTGCATTAGGGACAGGTTCCTGTTCGTGCTCTGAGGGAGAGATTATCATCCCAAAACCATCTACTACTGAATTAGGGAGAGGTTCCTGTTGGTGCTCATTCTAAAACCATCTTTTACTAGATTAGGGAGAGGTTCCTGTTGCTGCTCTGAGGGAGAGTTTATCATTCTAAAACCATCTACCACTGCATTGGGGAGAGGTTCCAGTTGGTGCTCTGAGGGAGGGTTTATTTTTCTAAAAATATCTACTACTGCATTAGGGAGAGGTTCCTGTTGGTGCTCTGAGGGAGAGTTTATCGTTCTAAAACCATCTACTACTGTATTAGGGAGAGGTTCCTGTTTTTGCTCTGAGGCAGAGTTTATCGTTCTAAAACCATCTACTACTGCATTAGGGAGAGGTTCCTGTTGGTTCTCTGAAGGAGAGATTATCATTCTAAAACCATCTACTATTTCATTAGGGTCAGGTTCCTGTCAGTGCTCTGAGGGAGAGATTATCGTTCTAAAACCATCTACTACTGCATTAGGGAGAGTTTCTTGTTGGTGCTCGTTCTAAAGCCATCTTTTACTAGATTAGGGAGAGGTTCCTGTTGTTTCTCTGAGGGAGAGTTTATTATTCTAAACCCATCAACCACTGCATTAGGGAGAGGTTCCAGTTGGTGTTTTGAAGGAGGGTTTATTTTTCTAAAACTATCTACTACTGCATTAAGGAGAGTTTCCTGTTGGTGCTCTGAGGGAGAGTTTATCATTCTAAAACCATCTACTACTGCATTAGGGAGAGGTTCCTGTTGGTGCTCTGAGGGAGAGTTTATCGTTCTAAAACCATCTACTACTGCATTAGAGAGAGGTTCCTGTTGGTGCTCTGAGGGAGAGGTTATAATTCTAAAACCATCTACTACTGCATCAGGGAGAGGTTCCTGTTGGTGCTCTGAGGGAGGGATTATCGTTCTAAAACCACTTACTACTGCAATTGGGAGAGCTTGCTGTTGGTGCTCTATGGGGGAGTTTATCGTTCTAAAACCATCTACTACTGCATTAGGGCGAGGTTCCTGTTGGTGCTCTGAGGGAGAGTTTATCGTTCTAAAACCATCTACTACTGCATTAGGGGGAGGTTCCTGTTGGTGCTCTGAGGGAGAGTTTATCGTTTTAAAACCATCTACTACTGCATTAGGGATAGGTTCCTGTTAGAGCTCTGAGAGAGGGTTTATCATTCTAAAACCATCACCTACTGCATTAGGGAGAGGTGCCTGTTGGTGCTCTGAGGGAGAGTTTATAGTTCTAAAACCATCTACTACTGCATTAGGCAAAGGTTCCTGTTGGTGCTCTGAGGGAGAGTTTATCGTTCTAAAACCATCTACTACTGCAATAGGGAGAGGTTCCTATTGGTGCTCTGAGGGAGAGTTTATCATTCTAAAACCATCTACTACTGCATTAGGGAAAGGTTCCTGTTAGAGCTCTGAGGAAGGGTTTATCATTCTAAAACCATCACCTACTGCATTAGGGAGAGGTGCCTGTTGGTGCTCTGAGGGAGAGTTTATATTTCTAAAACCATCTACTACTGCATTAGGCAGAGGTTCCTGTTGGTGCTCTGAGGGAGAGTTTATCGTTCTAAAACCATCTACTACTGCATTAGGGAGAGGTTCCTGTTGGTGCTCTGAAGGAGAGTTTATCGTTCTAAAACCATCAACTACTGCAATAGGGAGAGTTTATCGTTCTAAAACCATCTACTACTGCATTAGGGAGAGGTTCCTGTTGGTGCTCTGAGGGAGAGTTTATCATTCTAAAACCAACTACTACTGCATTAGGGAGAGGTTCCTGTTGGTGCTCTGAGGGAAAGTTTATCATTCTAAAACCATCTCCTACTGCATTACGGAGAAGTTCCTGTTGGTGCTCTGAGGGAGAGTTTATTTTTCTAAAACCATCTACTACTGCATTAGGGAGAGGTTCCTGTTGGTGCTCTGAGGGAAAGTTTATCGCTCCAAAACCATCTACTACTGCATTTGGGAGATGTTCCTGTTGGTGCTCTAAGGAAAGTTTATCGTTCTAAAATCATCTACTACTTCATTAGGGAGAGGTTCCTGTTGGTGCTCTGAGGGAGAGTTTATTGTTCTAAAACCATCTACTACTGCATTCGGGACAGGTTCCTGTTGGTGCTCTGAGGGAGAGTTTATCATTCTAAAACCATCTACTACTGAATTAGGGAGAGGTTCCTGTTGATGCTCTGAAGGAGAAATTATCATTCCAAAACCATCTACTACTGAATTAGGGACAGGTTCCTGTTGGTGCTCTGAGGAAGGGATTATCGTTCTAAAACCATCTACTACTGTGTTAGGGAGAGGTTCCTGTTGATTCTCTGAAGGACAGATTATCATTCTAAAACCATATACTATTGCATTAGGGTCAGGTTTCTGTTGGTGCTCTGAGGGAGAGATTATCATTCTAAAACCATCTACTACTGCATTAGGGAGAGGTTCCTGTTGGTGCTCATTCTAAAACCATCTTCTACTAGATTAGGGAGAGGTTCCTGTTGTTGCTCTGAGGGAGAGTTTATCATTCTAAAACCATCTACCACTGCATTAGGGAGAGGTTCCAGTTGGTGCTCTGAGGGAGGGTTTATCTTTCTAAGACTATCTACTACTGCATTAGGGAGAGGTTCATGTTGGTGCTCTGAGGGAGAGTTTATCGTTCTAAAACCATCTACTACTGCATTAAAGAGAGTTTCCTGTTGTTGCTCTGAGGGAGTGTTTATCATTCTAAAACCATCTACTACTGTATTAGGGAGAGGTTGCTGTTGGTGCTCTGAGGGAGAGTTTATCATTCTAAAACCATCTACTACTGTATTAGCGAGAGGTTCCTGTTGGTGCTCTGAGGGAGAGTTTATCGTTCTAAAACCATCTCCTACTGCATTAGGGAGAGGTTCTTGTTGGTGCCCTGTGGGAGAGTTTATCATTCTAAAATCATTTACTACTGCATTAGGGACAGGTTCCTGTTGGTGCTCTGAGGGAGAGATTATCATTTTAAAACCATCTACTACTGCATCAGGGACAGGTTCCTGTTGGTGCTCTGAGGGAGGGATTATCGTTCTAAAACCATCTCCTACTGCATTAGGGAGAGGTTCCTGTTGGTGCTCTGTGGGAGAGTTTATCATTCTAAAACCATCTACTACTGCATTAGATAGAGGTTCCTGTTGGTGCTCTGAGGGAGAGATTATCATTCTAAAACCATCTACTACTGCATCAGGGACAGGTTCCTGTTGGTGCTCTGAGAGAGGGATTATCGTTCTAAAACCATCTACTACTGCATTAGGGACAGGTTCCTGTTGGTGACCTGAGGGAGAGTTTATCGTTCTAAAACCATCTACTACTGTATTAGGGAGAGGTTCCTGTTCGTGCTCTGAGGGAGAGTTTATCGTTCTAAAACCATCTCCTACTGCATTAGGGAGAGGTTCCTGTTGGTGCTCTGTGGGAGAGTTTTTCATTCTAAAACCATCTACTACTGCATTAGGGAGAGGTTCCTGTTGGTTCTCTGAAGGAGAGATTATCATTCTAAAACCATATACTATTGCATTAGGGACAGGTTCCTGTTGGTGCTCAGAGGGAGAGATTATCATTCTAAAACCATCTACTACTGCATTAGGGAGAGGTTCCTGTTGGTGCTCGTTCTAAAACCATCTTCTACTAGATTATGGAGAGGTTCCTATTGTTGCTCTGAGGGAGAGTTTATCATTCTAAAACCATCTACCACTGCATTAGGGAGAGATTCCAGTTGGTGCTCTGAGGGAGGGTTTATCTTTCTAAAACTATCTACTACTGCAATAGGGAGAGGTTCCTGTTGCTGCTCTGAGGGAGAGTTTATCGTTCTAAAACCATCTACTACTGTATTAGGGAGAGGTTCCTGTTGGTGACCTGAGGGAGAGTTTATCGCTCTAAAACCATCTACTACTGCATTAGGGAAAGGTTCCTGTTAGAGCTCTGAGGGACGGTTTATCATTCTAAAACCATCACCTACTGCATTAGGGAGAGGTGCCTGTTGGTGCTCTGAGGGAGAGTTTATCGTTCTAAAACCATCTCCTACTGCATTAGGGGGAGGTTCCTGTTGGTGCTCTGAGGGAGAGTTTATCGTTCTAAAACTATCTACTACTGCATTAGGGAGAGGTTCCTGTTGGTGCTCTGAGGGAGAGTTTATCGTTCTAAAACCTTCTACTACTGCAATAGGGAGAGGTTCCTGTTGGTGCTCTGAGGGAGAGTTTATCGTTCTAAAACCATCTATTACTGCATTAGGGACAGGTACCTGCTGGTGCTCGAAAGGGAGAGATTATTGTTCTAAAACCATCTACTACTGCATTAGGGAGAGGTTCCTTTTGGTGCTCTGAGGGAGAGTTTATCGTTCTAAACCCATCTACTACTGCATTAGGGAAAGGTTCCTGTTGGTGCTCTGAGGGAGAATTTATCATTCTAAAACAATCTACTACTGCAATAGGGAGAGGTTTCTGTTGGTGCTCTGAGGGAGAGATTATCATTCTAAAACCATCTACTTCTGCATTAGGGACAGGTTTCTGTTGGTGCTCTGAGGGAGAGATTATCATTCTAAAACCATCTATTACTGCATTAGGGACAGGTTCCTGCTAGTGCTCTGAGGGAGAGATTATTGTACTAAAACCATCTACTATTGCATTAGGGAGAGGTTCCTGTTGGTGCGCTAAAGGAGAGTTTATCATAAAAAAAACCATCTACTACTGCATTAGGGAGAGGTTCCTGTTGGTGTTCTGAGGGAGAGTTTATCATTCTAAAACCATCTCCTTCTGCATTAGGGAGAAGTTCCTGTTGGTGCTCTGAGGGAAAGTTTATCGCTCCAAAACCATCTACTACTGCATTAGGGAGATGTTCCTGTTGGTGCTCTGAGGGAGGTTTTATCATTCTAAAACTATCTCCTACTGCATTAGGGAGAGGTTCCTGTTGGTGCTCTGAGGGAAGTTTTATCATTCTAAACCTATCTCCTACTGCATTAGGGAGAGGTTCCTGTTGGTGCTCTGAGGGAGAGTTTATCGTTCTAAACCCATCTACTACTGCATTAGGGAAAGGTTCATGTTGGTGCTCTGAGGGAGAGTTTATCATTCTAAAACAATCTACTACTGCAATAGGGAGAGGTTTCTGTTGGTGCTCTGAGGGAGAGATTATCATTCTAAAACCATCTACTACTGCATTAGGGACAGGTTTCTGTTGGTGCTCTGAGGGAGGGATTATCATTCTAAAACCATCTATTACTGCATTAGGGACAGGTTCCTGCTGGTTCTCTGAGGGAGAGATTATTGTACTAAAACCATCTACTACTGCATTAGGGAGATGTTCCTGTTGGTGCGCTGAAGGAGAGTTTATCATAAAAAAAACATCTACTACTGCATTAGGGAGAGGTTCCTGTTGGTGCTCTGAGGGAGAGTTTATCGTTCTAAAACCATCTACTACTGCAATAGGGAGAGGTTCCTGTTGTTGCTCTGAGGGAGAGTTTATCGTTCTAAAACCATCTACTACTGCATTAGGGACAGGTTTCTGTTGATGCTCTGAGGGAGAGATTATCATTCTAAAACCATCTATTACTGCATTAGGGACCCCTTCCTGCTGGTGCTCTGAGGGAGAGATTATTGTACTAAAACCATCTACTACTGCAATAGGGAGAGGTTCCTGTTGTTGCTCTGAGGGAGAGTTTATCGTTCTAAAACCATCTACTACTGCATTAGGGACAGGTTTCTGTTGATGCTCTGAGGGAGAGATTATCATTCTAAAACCATCTATTACTGCATTAGGGACCCCTTCCTGCTGGTGCTCTGAGGGAGAGATTATTGTACTAAAACCATCTACTACTGCATGAGGGAGAGGTTCCTGTTGGTGCGCTGAGGGAGAGTTTATCATACTAAAACCATCTACTACTACATTAGGGAGAGGTTCCTGTTGGTGTTCTGAGGGAGAGTTTATCATTCTAAAACCATCTACTACTGCTTCCGGGACAGGTTCCTGTTGGTGCTCTGAGGGAGAGTTTATCGTTCTAAAACCTTCTACTACTGCAATAGGGAGAGGTTCCTGTTGGTGCTCTGAGGGAGAGTTTATCGTTCTAAAACCATCTACTACTGCATTAGGGACAGGTTTCTGTTAGTGCTCTGAGGGAGAGATTATCATTCTAAAACCATCTCCTTCTGCATTAGGGAGAAGTTCCTGTTGGTGCTCTGAGGGAAAGTTTATCGCTCCAAAACCATCTACTACTGCATTAGGGAGATGTTCCTGTTGGTGCTCTGAGGGAGAGTTTATTGTTCTAAAACCATCTACTACTGCATTAGGGAGGGGTTCCTTTTGGTGCTCTGAGGGAAAGATTATTGTTCTAAAACCATCTACTACTGGATTAGGGAGAGGTTCCTGTTGGAGCTCTGAGGGAGAGTTTATCATTCTAAAACCATCTCCTTCTGCATTAGGGAGAAGTTCCTGTTGGTGCTCTGAGGGAAAGTTTATCGCTCCAAAACCATCTACTACTGCATTAGGGAGATGTTCCTGTTGGTGCTCTGAGGGAGGTTTTATCATTCTAAAACTATCTCCTACTGCTTTAGGGAGAGGTTCCTGTTGGTGCTCTGAGGGAGGTTTTATCATTCTAAACCTATCTCCTACTGCATTAGGGAGAGGTTCCTGTTGGTGCTCTGAGGGAGAGTTTATCGTTCTAAACCCATCTACTACTGCATTAGGGAAAGGTTCCTGTTGGTGCTCTGAGGGAGAGTTTATCATTCTGTAACAATCTACTACTGCAATAGGGAGAGGTTTCTGTTGGTGCTCTGAGGGAGAGATTATCATTCTAAAACCATCTACTTCTGCATTAGGGACAGGTTTCTGTTGGTGCTCTGAGGGAGAGATTATCATTCTAAAACCATCTATTACTGCATTAGGGACAGGTTCCTGCTAGTGCTCTGAGGGAGAGATTATTGTACTAAAACCATCTACTACTGCATTAGGGAGAGGTTCCTGTTGGTGCGCTGAAGGAGAGTTTATCATAAAAAAAACCATCTACTACTGCATTAGGGAGAGGTTCCTGTTGGTGTTCTGAGGGAGAGTTTATCATTCTAAAACCATCTACTACTGCATTAGGGAGAGGTTCCTGTTGTTGCTCTGAGGGAGAGTTTATTGTTCCAAAACCATCTACTACTGCATTAACGAGAGGTTCCTGTTGGTGCTCTGAGGGAGAGTTTATCATTCTAAAACCATCTACTACTGCATTAGGGAGAGGTTCCTGTTGTTGCTCTGAGGGAGAGTTTATTGTTCCAAAACCATCTACTACTGCATTACCTTGTTATTTGAGAGGGAGTCTCGTTGTTGTCCTTGGAGAGGGATTACGTCATCATCTACCAAAATCTTACTATTTGAGAGGGAGTCTAACGAGAGGTTCCTGTTGGTGCTCTGAGGGAGAGTTTATCATTCTAAAACCATCTACTACTGCATTAGGGACAGGTTCCTGTTGGTGCTCTGAGGAAGAGTTTATTGTTCTAAAACCATCTACTACTGCAATAGGGAGAGGTTCCTGTTGCTGCTCTGTGGGAGAGTTTATCGTTCTAAAACCATCTACTACTGCATTAGGGAGAGGTTCCTGTTGTTGCTCTGAGGGAGAGTTTATTGTTCCAAAACCATCTACTACTGCATTAACGAGAGGTTCCTGTTGGTGCTCTGAGGGAGAGTTTATCATTCTAAAACCATCTACTACTGCATTAGGGACAGGTTCCTGTTGGTGCTCTGAGGAAGAGTTTATTGTTCTAAAACCATCTACTACTGCAATAGGGAGAGGTTCCTGTTGCTGCTCTGTGGGAGAGTTTATCGTTCTAAAACCATCTACTACTGCATTAGGGAGATGTTCCTGTTGGTGCTCTGAGGGAGAGTTTATCATTCTAAAACCATCTCCTACTGCATTAGGGAGAGGTTCCTGTTCGTGCTCTGAGGGAGGGTTTATCGTTCTAAACCCATCTACTACTGCATTAGGGAAAGGTTCCTGTTGGTGCTCTGAGGGAGAGTTTATCACTCTAAAGCAATCTACTACTGCATTAGGGAGAGGTTCCTGTTGGTGCTCTGAGGGAGAGTTTATCGTTCTAAAACCATCTACTACTGCATTAGTGACAGGTTTCTTTTGGTGCTCTGAGGGAGAGATTATCATTCTAAAACCATCTATTACTGCATTAGGGACAGGTTCCTGCTGGTGCTCTGAGGGAAAGATTATTGTTCTAAAACCATCTACTACTGCATTAGGGAGGGGTTCCTTTTGGTGCTCTGAGGGAGAGTTTATCATTCTAAAACCATCTCCTACTGCATTAGGGAGAAGTTCCTGTTGGTGCTCTGAGGGAGGTTTTATCATTCTAAAATTATCTCCTACTGCATTAGGGAGAGGTTCCTGTTGGTGCTCTGAGGGAAAGTTTATCGCTCCAAAACCATCTACTACTGCATTAGGGAGATGTTCCTGTTGGTGCTCTGAGGGAGGTTTTATCATTCTAAAACTATCTCCTACTGCATTAGGGAGAGGTTCCTCTTGGTGCTCTGAGGGAAAGTTTATCGCTCCAAAACCATCTACTACTGCATTAGGGAGATGTTCCTGTATGTGCTCTGAGGGAAAGTTTATCGTTCTAAAATCATCTACTACTGCATTAGCGAGAGGTTCCTGTTGGTGCTCTGAGGGAGAGTTTATCGTTCTAAAACCATCTACTACTGCATTCGGGACAGGTTCCTGTTGGTGCTCTGAGGGAGAGTTTATCATTCTAAAACCATCTCCTACTGCATTATTGAGAGGTTCCTGTTGGTGCTCTGAGGGAGAGTTTATCATTCTAAAACTATCTACTACTGCATTAGGTAGCGGTTCCTGTTGGTGCTCTGAGGGAGAGTTTATCGTTCTAAAACCATCTCCTACTGCATTAGGGAGAGTTTCCTGTTGGTGCTCTGAGGGAGAGTTTATCATTCTCAAACCGTCTACTACTGCATTAGGGAGAGGTTCCTGTTGGTGCCCTGAGGGAGAGTTTATCGTTATAAAACCATCTCCTACTGCATTAGGGAGAGGTTCCTGTTGGTGCTCTGAGGGAGAGTTTATCATTATAAAACCATCTTCTACTGCATTAGGGAGAGGTTTCTGTTGGTGCTCTGAGGGGGAGATAATTGTTCTAAAATCATCTCATACTGCAGTAGGGATAGGTTCCTGTTGTTGCTGTGAAAGACAGATTGACGTGTACTAACACGAAATGTGTCGGGAATTACCTACCCCAATCTGCTGCATTCTTATTGAGTGTTTTATTGGAATTTTTTATATACGGTTCTATACGCTTTTTATTAATAAATATACCTCATCATTGGGGTTTTACAATATTTGGAGCCCTTTTCTTCTCTTTTGATACACCTCTAATTCCGGGATTGCCTGTGAGGAAGGGACTTTGGTTGACGGCATCCTCCCTTCATTGTTGAGGACGATATCCCTAAAGAGGAACAACCATTGAGGGGCCGCTAGTCTTTCAAGCAAGACCATCTTAGGTCGTCATTGGATTGTGTGACGTGCACCTCCAGAGGGGGAGTTCCTTGGACCACCTTGACATATTCGAGCATAATCCAACCTTGGTCTATTAAGCCTCCCATTTATTTGGAATAGGATCCTCCCAAGCATTCCAATTTTTCTCACCTCTGGTCTTATACATCCCAAGACTTTCTACTGGCTAAAATTTTTAAAAGATTCTATCTACCTATGTGTCCGGGTGAACCTATTCACATATATATCACATCACATTAGAACTGAATGGTTTTTTTTTTGTATTTTCTCCTAAGTGTTTATTGAATTTTTTGAAATCCTGGAAGGGTCTTACGCCATTATTCACTACCATATCACCTATTAGGTTGAGCGCTGAAACTCTTTTGTTTATTGTATCTATTTTCAACAGGTTTAGTTGTGGTTTGGCAGCTCACTATATTAATTAATTTTTTTACTCACTTTAAAGTTTGAGTTTCATTGTTGCCTTAGCGCAATACCACTGGTTTATTAAAGACAGATTATTGATCGTTCTAAAATCATCCCATACGGTGTAGAGAGAGAGATCCCTGCTGTGTGAGCGGTGCATTTCTTGCACAAAAATAAAAAGTACATCTACAATTTTCTTTTTTTTCAAAAAAAAGAATAATTTTTTATTCTTTTTTTTTTAGTACAGGCAGTCCCCTAGTTACAAACATCTGACTTACGATCGACTCCTACTTACAAACGGAGGGAGACAACAGGAAGTGAGAGGAAATCTCCCCCTAGGAAGGGAAATTCACTCCTGTAAGAGTTATTATGGGAAAAAGGTGTCTCCATTGATGCTTTATCACCAAGGTTTGTTTCCTCAATAACCCAAATTTTTCAAAATGCAACTATCATTGGGACAGGAAGTGAGGTGAAATCTTCTGAACAGAAACATAGACAGCAAAACAAACATTACAGGGGTGTTACCCCTTCCCTATGCTATCCAAAAAGCTTAAAAATAGTTTTTTTGGCTGAAGCTGCACTTAAAAAATGTACCTGTTCCGACTTACAAACAAATTCAATTTAAGAACAAACCTACAGTCCCTATCTTGTTTGTAACCCGGGGACCGCCTGTATTAATGAATAGTGCTACATAGTACATTTGTGTCCAGAATGAGAAGAGCGTCAAATAAGGGACGTGGTCGTGGTGCTGCTGGTGCTGCTGGTGTTGGTAGTGTTGCTAAAGCTCCAGTTGCAAGAATAGGACATGGTCGATCTGTGCCAGCTACACGCACAAGTGAAACACCTTCCTCATGTAGCCGACAGAACCTTCAACGTTATATGGTAGGCCCGAATGGCGCTCAACGAATGGTGAGGCCAGAACAAGTACAGGCAATAGAAGATTGGGTGGCTGACAATGCCTCCAGTTCCTTCACATTTTCTACCACCTGGTCCCTTGATGAAAGCTCAGAGTAGGCACCTGAACCCCATGGCCATCTTTCTTTCACTTCAGCCCTTTGTAAATCAGCCAAGCAGTCTGAGCCCCAAGTCATGCAGCAGTCTCTTATGCTATTTGATGACTCTGCTGGTGTGCTTTCCGTGGGCCATCCACATAGCCCTGCCCCAGAAGTGGAAGACATTGAGTGCACCGATGCCCAACCACTTCTGTTGCAGGATGAGGACATGGAAACACCACCGCAGCATGTTTCTGATGATGACAAAACACAGGTGCCAACTGCTGCGGCTTTCCTCAGTGTGCAGACTGACAAGGAGGGCAGTTGTGAAGGGTGGGTGGAAGATGATGTGGAGGATGATGAGGTCCTAGACCCCACATGAAATGAAGGTCATGCGAGTGACATGTGCAGTTTGGAGGAAGAGGTGGTGGTCGCACAGAGGCACCAGCACAGCAAAAGAAGAAGCAGGTTGCAGAAGCGGAGCGAGCGTCCCCTAGACAGTTATACCCACCGCACCCAGGGACCTAGCACACCAAAGGCAGCTCAAAGGCGTTCCCCGGTGTGGCAGTTCTTCAGACAATGTGCTGACTACAAGACACAAGTGGTTTGCACATGAGAGGCTGAAGCGAGACACAAATGTTCTAAACCTGAGCACAACCTCCATGACCAGGCATCTAAATGCAAAGCACTTGCTGCAGTGGAATAAGTACCTCAAAATCCAAAAAAGGTCTTGGCCTCCTCCTGCTTCCTCTTCTGTTGCTGCCTCAGCCTTTTCCTCCACCTCTACAGTGTAAGTGTCACCTGCCACCCAGCAAACAGACCATGTGACAGCAACCCCACCATGTCCGCCACCGTCCTCAAGCATTTCCACATGGTCTCATGGAAGCTTACAGCTCTCCATCTCCCAAACACTGGAGAGAAAGAGGAAGTACCCCCCTACCCACCCAGGATTCCTGTCCCTGAATGCCAGCATTTCAAAATTCCTGGCCTTTGAAATGCTGTCATTCCGTCTGGTGGACACGGACAGTTTTAAAAACCTGATGGCGGTGGCTGTCCCACAGTATGTGGTTCCCAGCCACCACTACTTTTCCAGGCGAGCCATCCCTTCCCTGCACAAACAAGTCGGGGACGAGATCAAGTGTGCACTGCGCAATGCCATCTGTGGCAAGGTCCACATAACCACTGATACGTGGACCAGTAAGCATGGGCAGGGACGCTATATCTCGCTAACTGCACACTTGGCAAATGTAGTGGCGGGTGGGCCTGAGGCGGCTAGCCGTTTGGCGTATGTCCTTCCACCACGGAGGATTGCAGGGCATTTCTCTTTGCCTCCTGTTGCCTCCTCCTCCTACTGCGCTTCCTCCTCCTCTACCACCTCCTCATCCGCTCAGCGTAACACCTTCAACACCAACTTCAGCACATCCAGGGGGAAACGACAGCAGGCTGTTTTAAAGCTGATATGTTTGGGGGATAAACCCCACACTGCGCAGGAGCTGTGGACGGGCATTGAACAACAGACCGATGAGTGGTTGTTACCACTGAGCCTCAAGCCCGGCCTGGTGGTGTGCGATGATGGGCAAAATCTCGTATCAGTTCTGGGCCTAGCCAGTTTGATTCACATCCCTTGCCTGGCGCATGTGCTGAATTTGCTGGTGCAGAAATTTCTAAAAAAACTACCTGGATATGTCAGAGCTGCTGCAGAAAGTGCGGGCCGTCTGTGAGTGCTTTCGGCGGTCTCACCCTGCTGCTGCTCGCCTGTCTGCGCTGCTGCAGAACTTCGGCCTTCCCGCTCACTGCCTCCTATGCGACGTGCCCACAAGGCGGAACTCCACCTTGCACATGCTGGAGAGACTGTGCGAGGAGCAGCAGGCAATAGTGGAGTTTCAGCTGCAGCACACACGGGTCAGTCGCTCTGCGGAACAGCACCACTTCACCACCGAGTGGGCCTCCATGCGAGACCTGTGTACCATATTGCGGTGTTTCGAGTACTCCACCATCATGACCAGTGCAGATGATGCTGTTCTCAGCGTTACTATCCCACTTCTATGTCTCCTTGAAAAAACACTTCGGGCGATGATGGAAGAGGATGTGGCACAGGAGAAGAGGAGGAGGAAGAGGGGTCATTTCCACGGTTATCAGGCCGGTCATTAACAAGTGGCGGGTGGGTTCCTGCACCAGCATAGGCCAGGTAAAAAATTTTCAAGCCAGGGCACAGTTCTGGAGGATGAGGAGGACGAGGAAGATGATAAGGAGGAGGAGGAGGAGGAACCGTGTTCACAGCAGGGTGGCACCCAACGAAGTTCGTGGGCATCACTGGAGCATGGCTGGGGGGATATGGAGGACACAGATGATACACCTCCCACAGAGGACAGCTTGTCTTTGCCTCTGGGCAGACTGGCACACATGAGCGACTACATGCTGAAGTGCCTGCTCAACGACAGCCGAGTTGCCCACATTTTAACTTGTGCCAATTACTGGGTGGCCACCCTGTTGGATCTACATTACAAGGACAACGTGCCGTCCTTAATTCCCTCACTGGAGCATGATCGGAAGATGCGCGACTACCAGCGCACGCTGGTAGACGCGCTGCTGAGGGCAATTCCCAAATGACACAGGGGGCTCAGTGGAAGCACAAGGTGAAGGCAGAGGAGGAGGAAGAGGTCCCCAATGCAACTGTGGCACCGCCAGCTCCTCAGAAGGCAGGGTTAGCATGGCCAAAATGTGGAAAAGCTTTTTCAGCAGCCCGCCACAACAAACAGCACCACCAGCTGATAGGCAATGTCTTAGCAGGAGGCAGCATTTCAGCAACATGGTGGAACAGTATGTGTGTACACACCTACACATACTGACTTATGGGTCTGCCCCATTCAGCTTCTGGGTCTCCAAATTGGGCACATGGCCTGAGCTTGCCCTTTATGCCTTGGAGGTGCTGGCCTGCCCTGCAGCCAGTGTATTGTCTGAAC
>BLSH010344254.1:10841-22972 GCA_018402905.1 Glandirana rugosa
TGGACGACTTCGTCTCGTACTAGGGGAGGGAAGCCTCTGACCCGGCGTCCCGTCATAAGGTTGTATTGCTGGGGTTTGTGTGGAGGTTCTAATGGTGACGGAACGTTTTCTTCGACTCCCATTTCCTTTACCTGACCGGTTCGTACAGAGGTCTGGATTTGGGATAAATCGTAGACACCCCGTAGGAGTATGCTTTCCACTGTTCCAGAGATTGTAGGTGGTCGAATAACTCAACACTGCCATTAATGTCTAAACTGCTGGCAACAAAAGTGAGTACACCCGAGTGAAAATGTCCAAATTGGGCCCAAAGTGTCAATATTTTGTGTGGCCACCATTATTTTCCAGCACTGCCTTAACCCTTTTGGGCATGGAGTTCACCAGAGCTTCACAGGTTGCCACTGGAGTCCTCTTCCACTTCTCCATGACGAAATCACGGAGCTGGTGGATGTTAGAGATCTTGTCACCTTTCGTTTGAGGATGCCCCACAGATGCTAAATAGGGTTTAGGTCTGGAGACATGCTTGGCCAGTCCATTTCCTTTACCCTCAGCTTCTTTTGCAAGGCAGTGGTAATCTTGGAGGTGTGTTTGGGGTCGTTATGTTGGAATACTGCCCTGCGGCCCAGTCTCCGAAGGGAGGGGATCATGCTCTGCTTCAGCAGGTCACAGTAAATGTTGGCATTCATGGTTCCCTCAATTAACTCTAGCTCCCCATTGCTGGCAGCACTCATGCAGCCCCAGACCATGACACTCCCACCACCATGCTTGACTGTAGGCAAGACACACTTGTCTTTGTACTCCTCACCTGGCTGCCACCACACGCGCTTGACACCATCTGAACCAAATACGTTTATCTTGGTCTCATCAGACCACAGGACATGGTTCCAGTAATCCATGTCCTTAGTCTGCTTGTCTTCAGCAAACTGTTTGTGGGCTTTCTTGTGCATTATCTTTAGAAGAAGCTTCCTTCTGGGAGGACAGCTATGCAGACCAATCTGATGCAGTGTGTGGCGTATAGTCTGAGCACTGACAGGCTGACCCCTCACCCCTTCAACCTCTACAGCAATGCTGACAGCACTTATACATCTATTTCCCAAAGACAACCTCTGGATATGACGCTGAGCATGTGCACTTCTTTGGTCGACCATGGTGAGGCCTGTTCGGAGTGGAACCTGTCCTGTTTAACCGCTGCATGTTCTTGGCCACCATGCTGCAGCTCAGTTTCAGGGTCTTGACAATCTTCTTATAGCCTAGGCCATCTTTATGTAGAGTAACAATTCTTTTTTTAAGATCCTCAGAGTTCTTTGCCATAAGGAGCCATGTTGAACTTCCAGAGACCAGTATGAGAGAGTGAGAGCGATAACACCAAATTTAACACACCTGCTCTCCATTCACACCTGAGACCTTGTAACATTAACGAGTCGCATGACACCGGGGTGGGAAAATGGCTAATTTGGCCCAATTTGGACACTTTCACTTAGGGGTGTACTCACGTTTGTCACCAGAGGTTTAGACATTAACTGGTTCCCGACCGGCTTGCGTACAATTACTGCTGCAGAGTGGCAGTGTAAAACGAATCGCTGTCTATAAGCGGCGATCTGCGCACGCACAGCTAGGGGGCAAGTGTGTGCTGCTGCCGGCGTGCTCTCATGCCCGCCGCACGCTCTCTGAGCGGGACCTCCAGCTACCCGCGATCGCCTGTTAGAGAACAAAAGCAGGGAACCACCAATGTAAACACGGCGGTTCCCCGCTGTGTCAGACAGCATGACAGAGATCTATCTATTGATCCCTGTCATTGAGAGGAGTTAGAACTCTTATGCCCCTGGCAGCTCAGCCCCCACACAATTAGAACACGCCTAGGGAACCCCTTCCCTGCCAGTGACATTTATACAGTAATCAGTGGCTATTTTAATTTTTGATCGCTGTATAAATGTCAATGGTCGAAATAAAATGTCAAAAATGTCCGACATGTCCGCCACAATATCGAAGTCCCGATAAAGATCGCGGCCAGTACTAGTAACAAAAAAAAAAAATAGTAAAAACGCCACAAATGAATTCTCATGGTTTGTAAACGCGGCAACCTTTGCGCAAACCAATCAATAAACGCCAATTGCGATTTTTTTTTTTAACCACAAATATGCCAAAACTGATGAATAATTTTTTTTATATATTTTTTGGACATGTATTATAGCAAAAAGTAACAAATATTGTTTTTTTTTTTTAATTGTCGCTATTTTTTTGTTTATAGCGGTGATCAGAAGTGACACAGAGGTGATCAAACACCACCAAAAGAAAGCTCTACTTGTGAGGAAAAAAGGACGCCAATTTCGTTTGGGTACAACGTCACACGACCGCGCAATTGTCAGTTAAAGCGACGCAGTGCCGAATCGCAAAAAGTGCTCTGGTCATTAAGGGGGTAAATCCTTCTGGCGCTGAAGTGGTTAATGGCTGAGTTGTTTTGAGGGGACAGCAAATTTGCACTATTATACAAGCTGTACACTCACTACTTTACATTGCAGCAAAGTGTCATTTCTTCAGTGTTGTCAAATGAAAAGATATAATAAAACATTTACAAAAATGTGAGGGGTGTACTCACAACATACTGTATGTTAAGTTTGCCTTTACTATCTGGTTTATGTCCTGTTTTATTTGATATAGCACTAGTATTGTGTACTAAGTATTACTTCCAGTGATCTTGTATATTTGTAAACTCAACCTGGTGTGTCAGAGGGGCTGAGATTCTTGAGGAGGATGAGGAAAAGAACAGGGGACCCATCCTATCCATTGGCTTCTATCTATTTCTGTCTCATTGCTATCCTTCTCTACCTACCGCCATCTATTTATATCAGAGATCAAGCAACCGACAGCAGGTGCACACAGACACCTAATGCCTCTTCTATTAGCACATAGAAGAGATACTACCATAGCTGTAATTGATCAGCTGTCAACTACAAAATCTTACTTGACCATCTAACCCAGTGGTGCTCAACCTCAGTCCTCAAGTACCCCCAACGGCCATGTTTTGGGAACTTCTCTTAGAAAAAAATAGCTCTTATCAATACGGTGTCATTGATATTGATTTAAAGCAGCTCTGCAAAGTAAAGGGAAACCTGAAAACATGACCAGTTGGGGGTACTGAGGTTGAGAACCACTGACCTAGCCCATCCACTTCCCTGACATCACTAGCAATGTAG
The DNA here is from genome assembly GCA_018402905.1 of Glandirana rugosa. Classification (NCBI taxonomy): domain Eukaryota; kingdom Metazoa; phylum Chordata; class Amphibia; order Anura; family Ranidae; genus Glandirana; species Glandirana rugosa. Next base: position 14,033 of record BLSH010344254.1, read on the forward strand.
GCCTGCCGGCAACTGAGGATGTTCGCGTTCGAAAGCAACCTGCCAGTCTACCATTTGTTTCTGATGGTGAAGGGTTTGGGGATGATCTGAAGTCTGAAGGCGTAGGAATTGCAGCTGATCGACTGTCTGGAGGCGCAGGATTTGGAGCTGATCTTATATCTGAGGGTCCAATAAGTGGGGCTGATCAGCGGTCTGAAGGTGCAGGAATCAGGGGTGGTCTGCCGGTGATTAGGGCTGATCTAAGGTCTGAAGATAAATGGACTTGTGTACAACCAGCCTGCCCATACATGGATCAAAATTCAGCTAGTTCCTGCTGAGCGAGCCAAATTTTGATCCATGTTTGGCTGGCTTAAGTCACTACCTTCCATAAACCTGGATGAGATATAACTAAAAACAAAAAAAAATTGATCTGGATTCACAAAGCTAAAGTGGGCTAGACTGTACATTGATCAAAATTCATCTCAGAGACCAGCTGAATTTCGATCCATGTATGGGCACTTTGGTTGTACAGAAATCCATCTACCAATTGAATTCTGTACAAGTACCCTGTCGGGTTTTGGCACTCAATCAGCACTGCAGGCTATAACCAGCAGTGCTGATCAGTGTATTCTGATGGTGGGGAAGTCTCCCTGTTGTCAGAATATAAAGGATCAGTAGGGAGGATTCTCCCATCTATCTTGAATGTGCAGGTGAGGGAAGCGAGTCATTTTTTTTTCATTCAACTTGCTGGTTGAATGAGAAATATAGGGATAGACTTACCGGTAACTATGTATTTAGGAGTCGTCCAGGACAGCACTAGAGAGATAGGCTCCTCCTCCGAAGGAAGGAAACACATCACAAGACTTTAAAGGGCCGTCACCATCCATTCTCCCTCAGTCTTTAACCGAGAACTCCCCCAGAACATAATGGTTTCTGTAACAAAGCTTATAGGGAGGGCATCCTTTCTGTCCTGGGCAACTTCTAGAAACAGAGTTACCGGTAAGTCTAACTCTAGTTTTCTCTAGTCGTCTGTCCAGGACAGCACTAGAGAGGATCAACGAGAACTTACCGGATTAAGGGGGGGGGACTACCGCCTGAAGAACCTTTCTCCCAAACGCCTCGTCTTGCGAGGAGAGAAGGTCCAGTCTATAATGTTTGATAAATGTCGAGTAGCTTGACCATGTTGCGGCCCGACAGATCTGTTCCGACGTGGCTCCAGCTCGCTCAGCCCAGGAAGCAGATAGTGCCCGAATGGAATGGGTGATGGGGGAAAAAGGACACTCCTTCCCCAAGGCTTTGTATGCCTCCACAATAAGTTTCTTTATCCAACGAGCAATTGTGTTTTTTGAAGCATGAAAACCCATTTTCTTACCAGCGTGTAGCACAAACGGGGCATTAGACTTCCCAATTTCCTTGGACATTTCCAGGTATTGCAGGGTACAAGCCCTCACGTCATGGAAGGCCCCGGACCAGGTTTGCCTCGTCCCTCCACCACCATAATGACCTCTTTGCCTCCGTGGATAGGCGGAAGGTTTTGTCCAGGAACTCCTGAGTCCCATCCCAGCTTTTCCGGATTTCTGCCTGTCTGCAGTGGGTCATGGCCCAGGGGACTGCTGCCATCGTTGCCTGCAGAAGACCTAGGCCTGACATTGCCGTCCGGACCGACACATCCATGTTCGTCTGAAGAGACGCCACCGTGGCCTTCATCTTCTCTACCTTTTCCTCCATGAGGTAGACTTTTTGTTTCACGAAATCTACCGTGAATCCTAAGTAGCGAAGCGATTGTGATGGCATCAGGCTTGATTTTTCCCTGTTCAGTAGCCACCCCAGACTCTCCAAGAAGGTGACTGCTGAACTCCGGTCCCTTTCCAGCTGGTGCTTGGAGGGGGCAAAAAATAAAAGGTCGTCCAAGTAAGGAATGACCGCTATCCCCTTTAGCCTGAGAGGGGCCAGAGCTTCCGTCAGGACTTTTGTGAAGATACTGGGGGAAGACGAGAGGCCGAATGGGAGGGCCCTGAATTGCAGATGGTGAACCTCTTTTTCCCATCTGATTGCAACCCTTAGAAATTTCTGGGATTCTTTGTGGATGGGTATGTGTAAATATGCATCCCTCAAGTCGAGGAATGCCAAAAAACAATCTGGGGGGAGAATGGCTTTCACCGTCCAGATGGTCTCCATCCTGAATCTCTCGTAGACTACCCATTAATTTAGATCTCTCAAGTTTATTATGACGTGGTACTTCCCAGATGGTTTTTGTACCACGAAGACGTGCGAGTAGAAACCCTGGTTTACCTCTTCTTGAGGCACCGGGACCAATACTCGCTGGTCTATCAGGTCAGCAATTTGTGCCCGCAGGGCCGATGCCTTTCGGGAGGTCACCAACAACCTTGTGGGTGGCGACCCTTTCAGGTGAATCCGATAACCCTTTCGGATGATCCCCTAAATGAAGTTGCTTGGGATAACTTTTTCCCACTGTGGGAGGTACTGCCCCAATCTCCCCCCCCACCGGGATGGAGTCACTGAGACTTCTGGGTTTTCTTAGGAGAGGAAAGGAGGACACTCCTCCTGTTTCCCTTTCCCCCACTGCCTCTTTGTGGTTGTCCCTTTAGAGGTCTCTGCCGGAGTCCTTTGGGGACGAAAAAAACGTTTTGCCAGGGCCTTCTTGTTTTTAACGGGAAAGGCCTTTTTCTTATCGGCTGTTCGGTCTAGGACTTTATCCAGGTCCGGACCAAACAGAAGATCCCCCTCGAATGGTAACCCGCACAGCCTAATTTTGGAGGCCGGGTCTCCTAACCAGGACTTTAACCATAGGGCCCTACGCGAGGAGTTTACCAAAGCTGCAGTTTTTGTGGACAATTTTACCGCTTCTGCAGAGGCCTCTGCCATATAGCCAGCCGCTTTCTCTAGCATTGGCAGGGAGTCTAAGATCTCCTTTCGTGAGGTACCCCCTTCCAGCTGTGACCTCAGTTTGTCTAGCCAGACTTCCAGATTTCTGGCAACAACAGTCGTTCCATTGTCAGCTTAAGGCTAGCCATAACCGCTTCCTAGGATCGTTTCAACAGGACCTCCATCCTTTTGTCCATGGGCTCTTTCAGAACGCCCATGTCCTCAAAGGACAGGTCTGTCGACTTTGCACACTGGGAGAAGTCTGCGTCCAGTTTTGGAACCTTGTTCCATACGTAGGAGGGATCTTCACTAGATGGATATATTCTTTTAAGACTCTTGGGAAAGAAGAGCTTCTTTTCAGGCTCTGACCATTCTTTTTTGATGGCATCTGAAAGTGCCCTATGGACCAGAAAGACCCTGCCCTGTTCCTCTCTCAAGGATTGGTACATCCGGTCATGAAATGATAGCTCTGCCTGCTCTTCTTTCATCTCCAAGGTCTCATAGATAACACCCAGCAAGGACTCTACTTCTTCTAATGAGAGCTTGTACCGGGGTGACCTTGATTCCTGGGCTGAAGTGTCCCTAGAGGAAGCTGCTATGCTGAGTTCCTCAAGGGAATCCAGGCTCTCATCCCCTGTTTCCTCATCCTCCCTTGGGGGAGAAACAGGGGGTGCTTCCACTGGCTGTTTAGGGGTTTCCAGGCCTGACAGCATGGATCTAATCGCCATCATTTCTTTCTGGACTCCAGAAATTAACTCTTTACATGCCCCCATCGTCTCTTTATAAACCAGCTTGTCTATGCAGAGTTTGTATAAGGGCTTGCTCCATGCTTCTTTGAGCTTAACCGCACAGGACAGACACCTCTTCTTCCTCCCAGGCTTCTCTACTTCTTTAAGCTGATGCTAAGGAGTGGGAAGGAAAGACAAGAGGGGGGCAGGAGCTGCTATCAGACCTGGTGCATCAAAAATAGGTACCCTCACCATTGTGCACCCCTCTACCACAGCCAGGCTCCGGACTTACAGGCCTTTGCCAGGGTCCAGTGCCCATCTAGGGGGTAAGTGGAGGAACCCTGGGGCGTTCCTAACCCTTTCCAGCTTGGTAGGTCCACCACCCTTGTGCTTGCCTACCTGAGCTGGAGCCACACCACTGCCACCATCGCTGGGCCTTTCTTCCTCCTGCATCATGTCCACAGTCTTCCTGGGCCGCTGCGCTGGAAAAAGGACCGTAGCTGAGCGCCCTGCTGCTGTAGCGGCGTCTTTTTTTCAAAAAGACTGCCGTTCTGGCGTCCACGCACCTTGCGTGACCCGGAACCGGAAGTGATGCGGCGGAGACCCGACTTCCTTCCGGCGACTGCGTCCGGAACTCAAGGTCCGCCCGCTCCCCGCCCCACACATTGCGGCGCCTGCATTTTATAGCGGCGATCAGAAATGACGCAGAAGTGATCAAATACCACCAAAAGAAAGCTCTATTTGTGGGAAAAAAAGGACGCAAATTTCGTTTGGGTACAACGTCGCATGACCACGCAATTGTCAGTTAAAGCGACGCAGCGCCGAATCGCAAAAAGTGCTCCGTTCCTAAAGCTGGAAATCCTTCCGGGGCTGAAGTGGTTAAAGTCTTGTGATGTGTTTCCTGCCTTTGGAGGAGGAGCCTATCTCTCTAGTGCTGTCCTAGACAGACGACTAGAGAAAAAAAGAATCATCTATGGGCTGCTTAAAGGGGTTGTATACTCAGGTACCCAAAAACAAAACAAAAAAACAAAACCTGCAAGACAAAGGCATAATGAGCTAGTATGCACAGCATACTAGCTCATTATGAAATACTCACATTAGAACGAAGATCCGTCAGGGCTGCTCGGTCCCCGCATTTCCTATGGATCCCTGTGGTGAAAGACGTTTTACCACGCAGTAAAACTCTGTCACTGCATATAGTGTGAATTCACCCTTACATAAATAAAAGTGGATCATTGTAAGCACCGCTGTCAGTGGTAATTGGTTTGTCTCAACCCTCTAACTTCTACATCTGCAGGGCGGCTTGTTCTGTTGAAAAACAGCAGATGTAAAGTAGAACTTTAGGCAGAAAATTAAAGTGTTACTAAACCCACAACAGTAACATCAGTCTGTATATGCAGTAAACAATGCTTGTTATACTCACTGTGGAACCTAAAGGGTTATTCATCTGCATTGTATAAAAAGGCTGTTTGATCCTGTATGCACAGATCCTCCTCTTCTTCCACTGATTTCAAAACAGGTCTGGATAAGACAAAATTACTGGAGCCAGGCTGCACATGCTCAGTTTGGTGTGTATTGCTAGAGTTTTGTTATTATTGGGAGTGCATGTGATCAGCACAGGGCCAATCATCACTGTCCAGACAGAGGGTCAGGAGTCCTACATCCTGATAGGACAGCGTAGTGCAGTATGAAAACTCCTTCTACAAGCTTTAACCAGGAACTGATAGAAGTCACAAGACTGCTATGGAGAAAAAAATGTATTTAGCAGTTTATATTTACTAAATAGATTGCATTTCCATGTTCTGTGTACTGTGAGTGACCAGATATAGTGAATGCAGGGTCCTGGGTTTAGTAACACTTTAAGTCCTGCTAGATATATTTATGCTGGCCCCTTTTGCAGGTATAGTTATGTAAAACATTAAAAATAAGTGCCTATACTGTTTAAAATCCAGTAATACGTGGTCTCATCCTGCTATGCACATGCTCAGTTGCTCTCCATTTTTAGGCACTGCTAAGTTTGTAGAGGCTGATCTGTTTGGAATTAAACCCTCCTATCCTTTACAGCCAAGGAGGCTGCTTCTGTTTGAACTGCAACTACACATGTGATCAATTATGACTCGTTTGATGGTTTGACAGTTTGGTTGAGGTCACAATCAAATGTGACAGTTTGCATCTCCAGCATTACAGGAAAGGATGTTTTTTGAAACCGGTAAATTGATAGGTTTAGTTCCGCTTTATGATTTACTGCTGGGGCTCTGGGCTTTAGCAAAATTGCAGCCTCCAGCAAGAAAACAGTAGCAATGCAGGAGGCAATTTACAGCACACACTAGATTTTGGTGGCATAATTATTAATGTAGAATGTATGTTCCTTGCTAAATAACATTATTTTTTATCAAGTTGCTATGGGTAAAGTACCACTTTAAGCCGGCCTAAGATAGTCCAAATCTTGGCCAGTTCAGCATCCATCACATCTTAGAAATGGCAAGCTACAGCAAAGGCGGCCTGTCCATTAGGGGGGTTGAAGCATGTGATTAGAACCAAAGCCACTGATCAGCTTCAAAAAATGGTGGGCTTGGGGTGCAGTGCACTGCTATTTTCACACTGAATCTCCTCCTTGCCAATCAGAAAATGGGTCCTGAGACCCGTTTCGCAATTGGCCAAAACGCCTGGAGATCCTATTGGACCACGACGAGGAGAGGAGGGAGGAGACATGGAGGCCGCCGGAGGACGAAGCCTAGGGGTAACTGTGGGGGCTCATCGACCAACCCGGTGCCCCTGAATGGGGGGGTGACTGTGTTGTTTGCGCCCCCCCCCCCCGAAATATACCACCAGCCGCCACTGTGCTACAGTATAATAGAGGTTTGATTTTAGGTTTAATACTGCCTTAGAGGGGTTGTAAACCCTCAAGGTTTTTCACCTTTATACATTAAGGTGAAAAACCTCCTGCAATGCAGCAGCCCCCATTTTACTTACTTGAACCTAGTCTTTCCAGTGACGGGGACGAGCACACAAGCTCCAGCCGGTGTCTCGGGTCCCGATTTGATAGATTGATAGCAGCGCAGCCATTGTATCCCGCTCAGAGGCGTAACTAGAACCTTCAGGGCCCCGGTGCAAGAAATTATGAAGGGCCCCCTGACCCCTGGCCAGGGCCCTTCCCTCTTCCCACTGATCCTGGGGCCCTTTACTCCCATCGTGGGTCCCTTTATTACGGTACTGCAGTGAGGCCCTTTCACAAGTTCTGCAGCAGGCCCCAGGGGGACCAGGGAAGCACACAGGGGCCCTGGGAACAGCAGAAGACAAGTACACTGGATAGAGGAAAATGGAGGAGATTGGGTCCTCTAAATGCCACCCCCGCCATCCCTCCTATTCAGGTGTACAAGGGAGGCACATGGGCCCCCTGGACCATGGGGCCCGGTTGCAATTGCAACCCCTGCAACCCCTATCGTTACGCCCCTGATCCCGCTGCTGTCAATCAAATTGAATGATTGTGGAGCCGAGTCCTGCTGCCTGTGTCAATACCCTGAGGGAGAGCGGCCCTGCAACAGGGCACTTGAGAAGAGGAGGAGCCAGGAGCGCCACTGAGGCACCTGAGAAGAGGAGGATCGGGGCCCACTCTGTGCAAAACTCTTGCACAAAGGTAAGTATGACATGTTTGTTATTTACAAAAAAAAAAAAAGAGAGACTTTACAACCACTTTAATGCACAATGCTCAAGCATTATCAATGAGGGCAGGACAAGCGCTCAGCTCTATGCTAGCTTGGATTTTATGAGGCTTTGATCACACCATGGTGCAAACGTTTTCTACACATGTTCTGCAAGGGCTCAAAGAAAACAATGCTTTTCTACGTGCCCTGTTCTCACCATATTGTGCAGATTTTTTCTGCACAGTAAAAAGAACTGACATGAATACAACATTGGTGTGAACAGGGCACATAACTGACGCGCATGAAAAACTGATGTCAATGAGGATTAAAACTCACTGAAACACGCTTGAAAACTGATGTCTCTGCCAGTGAAATCTGTGTGGTTTTACCATCAGTTTTCATGCATATACAGTGTGCAGAATGAGCCCTGGAAGTGAAACCTCACCCAGGAAAATCTCTCCAGAGGGGTGTGAGGAGATATAAAGACACCCTGCCTATTGTGCCTTCTACTCATCAGGAACCCTCTTTGCTTTTGTATGGACAAAACACACGTTTAGTTTATTAGGCTAGCCTAACTAAGGTGATTTTTATTGAGCTGCTCAGTGTATATTCTACTAGGTTTGTACCCCTGCCTGTTTAAGAGCTAAACAATGAATACACAAAGGCCAATGCGCTGTACGGGAAAAAGAGTAGAACCGTGGCGAATCTGCCGCTCTACCAACACAGCCCCGACTCCATCTTCCATTTCTCTGTAAAACGTGACCTCTCACTCGCACTAGTCCCCACCACCTACCTAAAACCTCGTCGCAGCAAATTATGTGCGAGAGTGTTGTTTTGAATAAACCAATGATGCCCAGCGTGCTCCGCCGCGGCCAATCAGCTGACGAGGCGTCCGCTCAGCGGGTTAGGCTGCTCCCTTGGCTCAGGGGCTTGAGGCGGCGGTTGGGGAGGGGGGATAAACGAGTTAAAGCCTCGCCGTGCCGTAATTTAGCGGGAATTGGCCATTATAGACTTTACAACGGACGGGGGAATCAAACGACAGAGCGGGGTCTGAGAGCGTTTTGTGAAAAACGGCTTCTCTTTAGCGCGATAGATTTAGCTGGGCGCTCCGCCTCCTCCGGTTTTCCCGCCTCTTTTTACTCCTTGCCTAGACGGCCATTAATGTGAGCTTTTCCCGGGGAAGAAGGGAAAGCCTTTTTTTTTTATCCTCCCCCTCGCATTTGCTGTAATAGACTATCTAGGCTTGGGCCTCTCTCTTTTTTTTTTATTCCCAACCCCCCTCCCTCCTTGAATATCCCCCACCCACTAGAAAGCGGCCTCCCGGGGGGGTTCTTTTTCCGAAGGCAGACGTTCGCCCCCCAGCTCCTATCTCTAGTTGCTGTTTGGTACGCCAAGGAATCATGTCTAGGCCGGTGAGGTGAGTACCGGGGAGGGTAGGCCTGGTGGAGTTCTCCGTCACCTGTTCCATCACTTCAGTCACACGTGCCTGAGAGAGAGCGCGGGGAATGGCGCTAAGGCATGGCGAGCCTCCCAATGGCTTCACATGCGGCACAGAACGGGCAATTGTCTGCTGAGGGCGCCATTGCAGTGCTTGTGTGTGTGTGTGTGTGTTCCGGCCTCCGAGGCAGAGGTGTCGTGACGTTACCGCGGGAGTCGTCTGTTAACGGGCAAGACACGGCGTACACTTCGGTAACCCTCCGAGC
>BLSH010344254.1:82985-100838 GCA_018402905.1 Glandirana rugosa
TGTCCACCCGTGAATATCCACCGTCACCACCCGTGTCCACGTTGTTCGTGACAATCCCTACCGTGACCGTCCGTAGTATGTACCCGTGTCACGGTAGGGATGTCACGTGTTATTACGGGAATGGACCACCAGGGGGGGCAGTCCTCTCGTCGGCTAGCCGAGAGACGACGAGTCCAGATGTCTGGACTCGTCTCCTTTTCGGCTAGTTGCCGAGAAGGATAAATGTGACTAGTCGGCACTAACCAGTGCCGACTAGTGTACCATTTTCCGAAGCCTAGCTTCGGAAAGTGGAGCCAGCCATTACGCCACTGAGCAGCAGAGAGCCGATCGGCTGCTCTCCTGACGGGGGGGACCACCAGGTAAGGGCATTATTGTGCACTGTAGGGATGGCACTGTGCCCATGTATGATGCCTGCCAGTGCCATCCCTAACAGTGCTTGTTGCACCTGTGCCCACCACTGCCACCTATAAGTGCCCACCTGTGCCATCTAAAAGTGCCCAGTGCCACCTAGGAGTGTCCATCAGTGCCCGTCAGTGTTGCTTGTCAGTGCCGCCCATCAGTGCTGTATATGTGCCCCATCAGTGCAACCTTATCAGTGCCACCTCATCAGTGCCAATCTGTACTGCCTCATCAGTGCTCGTCAGTGTAGCCTCATCAGTGCCCATCAGTGTAGCCCAGTGGTTCTCAACTCCGGTCCTTGGGACCCCCTAACAGGCCAGATTTTAGGTATTACCTTGGGGAGATGCAGACTAGAATACTGCAATCACTGAGCAGCCAATGATATCACCTGTGATGTATTTCACTTATCCTGCAAACCTGGCCTGTTAGTGGGTCCTGAGGACCGGAGTTGAGAACCACTAGTGTAGCCACATCAGTGCCCGTCGGTGAAGGAGAAAATGTACTTTATACAAACTTTTGTGACAAACAAAGAAAAATGTTTTGGGGGGTTTTTTTTTTTTTTGTTTTTTTTTTTTTTTATAGTGCAAAAAATAAAAACCGCAGGGGTGATCAAATGCCACCAAAAGAAAGCTCTATTTGTGGGAACAAAATGATAAAAACATTGTTTGGGTACAACGTCGCATGACCGCGCAATTCTCATTCAAATCGCAACAGCACTGAAAGCTGAAAATTGGTCTGGTAGGGAAGTGTTCTAAGTGCATGGTATTGAAGTGGTTAAAGGAGGCGCTGTGTCCGTCGAACTAAGAAGAAAGTGGAATTTTTGTACTTGCCATAAAATCCATTTCTCCTTGTTCGGATACAGCACCCACCTTCTATAGAGTTTTGATGCTTTTATTACGGCTTGCTACTAAACTGAATACCTAGAGCAGGGAGGGGGTTATATACCAGCTCCTTTTTTATTTATTTTTTTTTGGTCGGTTATATTCCCAAGATAATATATCCTGTTTCTGGCTTATTTAGAAGATTCTGGGAGTGACGAGGATTTCATGGTTGAAGATGATGACAGTGATTATGGTCGATCAAAGAAGAAGAAGAAAATGGTGAAAAAATCTAAACCTGAGAAGAGAGAGAAAAAAGTACCCAAGCCCCGACTAAAAGCTACAGGTAAATGTTGACTCTATACCACATATTTTATCTAAAATGGCTTTCTTTACTAATGAGATTTAAACTGCGATGTCAACTGAGAAAGTCTTAGTATTCAGATTGAGTCTCCACAGCTATATAACATTTTTGCATTTGACAGTCTGCACTCTGCCTAGTTATGCAAAGATATGGTAGTAAGGGCACTCCTATGTTTGGATGACTCTGGTGGTAATCCATAGGGCAGCTTTTTGAGAGGAGAAGCAGCTCTGGAGGTTGAGCGAGACCGAAAAGGCACCTCTAAGTGGAATATGTAAAAAAAAAAAAAAAAAAAATCAGCGCACAGGGTTAAAAACAGATTTGTAGATGGTGTAGGCGTATAGTGTGGAATCCTATTCCATCTGATGAGAGCAGTCATTCTGGAGGATAAACAAGCAGAAACAAACGCCTCTAAGTGCAGCCTGGATGGAGAGCCATGGCACATGAAGGGTTAACTGAATAACAGTTGGTGCTTAGGGCATGTAGAGCAGTTATCAAGCAGGTCTCGCAAATGCCTTGGCCCGTGGAGAGTAAAGGGAGCCGGCCCGCAGCTGTCACTTTCTGTCCAATAGCGTGCTGGCTTATAGCGAGGTAGAGGAGAAGCCTGTGTTCCTGTTCCCGGTAGAACGCATGAGGCTGTTCGCGTCAGTGGAGGGAGGTGACATGTTTCTGAGCATGCGCAGCTCCTTCATTTGTTCACTCTGCCTTGTTATTGATATGATGTATCATAATACAGAACTAGAGGTGCTAAAATCAAACACAAGCAATTGAACCCCAAGGCTGCATTGCTGTAATGAGTGAACTGTGATGCATAACCGTGGACCTGTGGTGGTGTTAGTGTGCTTCAAAGCACAGATTTGAGATATATAAATATTTGTGCAAAATTACTTTGCCTAACACTTAAAGTTCCCTAAAATTAAATTAAAAAAAAAAAAAATTTGTTTCCAGTAACCCCCAGTCCAGCAAAGGCCAAAGGAAAGAGCCGACCTGCGGCCTCAAAGGCCTCCAAGGAGAAGTCTCCATCACCTAAACCAGAAGAGGAGGAGGAGGAGGAAGATGATGAACCAGAGACACCACCACCAGAGAAGAAATCAGCTGCAAGTCCTCAGCAAGAGAAATCTGACGAAGAAGCATCAGATGAAGAAGCTCAGTCTACAGAAGACTAAACCTTGTGTTTTTGGGTGGGTTGGGGGGAGGCTGTGAGGGTAATTGGGGAGATTTTATTAAAAAAAAAAAGAAAAAAAAAACCAAAAGTACAAAGACAGATGGGGTATAGAACATGAGGCTATTGCTTGACTTATTCACCTCCAACTGTCTTGATTTGTTTTAAGAGCATCATATGCGCTTATTTTTCCTTATATTTTTTTTTTTTTTTTAATCCAGCTGAAGGTGATGCCATTTTATGGGGTGGTCATTTGGTGGTTCCATCACCTGTTTTGAATAAAGCCATGCACATTTTTACTATGTCTGCATTACTGAGATGTTTGTCTTGTGTGTTTTTCCCCTCTTTTGTCTTTCTTTTACAATACTGGCAGCCCTCAGTTTGGTTATCAGAAAGCTTTGGTATATAGTAACTTACATGTGGTTGTTTCTCCCCTTCACTAATGGAAGGCTCACCAATTTGAAAACGAAAATTTTGATCATTCTTCTGACTATTCATACAGTAGTCCGATTTTTCAGTTTACTCTTATTTGGTTGACTAAAGTCCATACTTTGTAATGGGGCTCCGTGTGCGATTTGACCTTTGTTGCACAGTGGAGTTTAGACTTATGAATGAAAGTTCCAGTTATGCTCTAAAACTGTAATTCACTTCTCACATGGATGTGCCCCCCTATTTAGGACTTAAGTACTTAAAAATTCCACTAAACTCTCTTTATCAAACATGTCTAACCCTCTTCTTCATTCAGCTGGGTGTGTCAGTTTCTTTTTTTTTTTTTTTTTTCCCTAGTTTTTCAGCATATCTAAACCCCAAAACAACATCTTTATATTATATTTCAGCTTATCAGTCCTTATAAGTAGTGGCTGCATTAGCTATCTTAATCCAGGGCTATTTTTGAATGGTAATCTGCTAATAAAACACTTTGAAGTCATGGTTCTCACAGGTTGGACTTAAATATGTCTGCCTTTTTGTTCATCTCTATCACATACTGAATTGATGGGACTAGCAGTTTACATGAAAAGGGGATAGCTGTGCTTTCTGCAGGAAGTGAAATTTTTGGCAAGGTCAATAGTTGTATTCTGTACACGTGAAAATGTTTTTTGCCTAAAAAATTTAATGCAGCCACCACATCCAAGAACTGGCAGCCTGAAATACATTTTTTAGAAGGCATAAAGTATGCTTTTAACAGCTCTGTGCAGTACAGTGCTGATGAATTTTGTTTGGTCTTTATTTGGCCTTATATTAACCCTTTCTGCACACCTGTTTCTCTAGTCACATGCTTTAGCAATGATGTCATTGAAGGTATTGACTGAAGATTTGTATATAAAGTCTGAAAACTGTCAGAATAACTGATGTAAGCAAACTTGTAACTTTGTTGGAAGCCATTTGATAAAATTGAAAGTTAATGGTTACCATAAGTCTCCTCTCTTAATTGTGTTTAATGTACAGTAAGATGACACAAGTCACATTGAATATAATTTCTTAAGTGGGGATTAACCACTTCCTTACTGGGCACTTAAACCCCCCTCCTGCCCGGACGAATTTTCAGTTTTTCAGCGCTGTCGCTCTTTGAATGACAATTGCGCAGTCGTGCGACGTTGTACCCAAACAAAATTGGCGTCCTTTTTTTTCCCACAAATAGAGCTTTCTTTTGGTGGTATTTGATCGCCTCTGTGTCATTTCTGATCGCCGCTATAAACAAAAAAAGAGCAACAATTTTGAAAAAAAAAACAATTTTTTACTTTTTGCTATAATAAATATCCAAAAATAAAAAACAAATTTATTCATCAGTTTTGGCCGATATATATTCTACATATTTTTGGTTAAAAAAAATCGCAATCGGCGTTTGATTGGGTTGCGCAAAAGTTATTGCGCCTACAAACTATGGACATTGATTTATGGCGTTTTTATTATTTTATTTTTTTTTTACTGGTAATGGCGGCGATCTGAGATTTTTATCGGTAATGCTATATCGGGGCGGACATGTCGGACGTTTTTGACACTTTTTTTTGGGACCAATGACATTTATACAGCGATCAGAAATTTAAATGTCCACTGATTACTCTGTAAATGTCATTGGCAGTGAAGGGGTTAACCTGCAGGGGGCAGTGAAGGGGTTAACTATGTTCCCTGGGTGTGTTCTAACTGTGGGGGGGCGGGGTTGGCAGGGACATGACAGATCTAACTGATCCCAGTGACAGGGATCAGTAGATCTGGCATGCCCCCCTCACAGAATGGGGAACCACTGTGTTTACTTCGGCGGTTCCCCGTTCCTCCTGTCTGTAGGCAGATCGCGGGTCTCCGGCGGACATCGGGTCCACCCGACCCGCGGGCACGCTCCCGCAGTGTGCGGCGGCACGTGCCCATGCCCGCGGGAGCGCGCCCAGTACGAGCCGAATGGGAGGACGTCAATAGACGTCCTCCCGGCATTTTAGAGCCGCGCTGTAGCCGTCATTCGGCTATAGCGCGGATAGGAGGTAGTAAAGAGAATGTGTTTTGGTAGAGCTGTCCAATTGGGGAGGGTTGGAGATTGCTCTCGCCCACCTCTGCACTTGCATGCTATCACGGTCGGTGAGCACTGCTGACATATTATTTTGTACCACCGCCTTGCATAGATCATTCATTTGGCAGTGTGCAGGAGCTGAGCGATCATATAAAGGCTAATGTGAAGCAGAGCTGTAGTATTGTAAACAGGAAAAGTGTGTCCTTGGAGGCCTGTAAAGCTCACTATACAATCTGTACAATCTGCTTTAGATCTACCATAAACTAAGTAATGCAATGGCCCGCCTGTTTGTATAGATAGGGGTGATCTCTTTATTATATAATTTTGATCTAAAGAAGAATGTACAACCAGATTGTATAGTATATGGCCACCTTTAAACCTCTGAAATTGTTGCGTTTTCGGTGCCATTAACGTGGAAGCCAATGCGCATTTCATCAAGAGCAAACTGCAACATGCCGAAATGCCTTATGAGCAGCTACTTTGCTGTGTTTTTGTTTTGTGTAGGGCAGCTCATTGAAATCAATGGACTGTCCTATGCATGTCACAGAAAAATGTGCATTCCCACTACACACTGAAATTTGTGTTTGTTTTTACACCTTCAGAGCTGGATTACAAGGAAATTAGATGGTCTCCCCCCCATGTACTTTTTTATAAATCAGTTCATACACTATGCAATCTGATTTGTACAGTATACCAAAACTATGGAATAGGAGGACCCATCTGAACAATCCAATTTATATCAAATTATACAGGATCTTGCACTACAGTCGATGTTAGATCAAAAAGATTTTACAGTGTATAGCCACTTTAAAGGAAGAAGTAGGAAAGTGGGTGGGAATAAAGAAAAACGTGGTAAAGGAATGAGGGAGGTGTGGTCCACATAAGTAAAACGTGCTTCATTCTTTGCTGCCGTAAGGCAGTGCACGATGGGATATGACGTTTCCTGTATTGTCACATGATACAGGAAGAGATGGGCTTAGAATACATTTTGAACTGAGAGGGGAATGTTAAAAGCTGTCATGGACTAGGTAAGTAAGAGATGAGCACATGGGATGGCTTGAGCAGAAAAGACATTAGGAAAGGTTTCTACTTATTGTGAAATTCTGCCTGAAAAGGTGAACTTGGCCTTTAACTACATCCCGCCTGCCATATAGCAGAATGTGGTTGTATTATCCTGACTGGGCGTCATATGACGTCCAGCATAAGCTGCACCTGCGGCGATCGGTGGAGTCAGTCTGACACCCCGCGTCTCTGATTCTGGTAAAGGGCATACTAGGGGGAGTACAACTGGGGGGATCAATAGTGAAGGATCTGGAGGTTTTGGTAGATCATGAGCTTAATAATGGCATGCAGTGCCAAGCTGCGGTTTCCAAAGTGAGCAAAGTCCTTTTCTCTTTCGTTCGACAGGCACAGCGATTCTTAGGACTTAAGTGGGTTATACTGCCCTCTTCAGGAGTTTACTAGGCAGAACAGGCAGTTCTAACAGCAAAAAGAACAGTAACAGACACAGCCCCTCCCAGGGGTCTCTTCCCCCCCCCCTCGCTCGTGCCCACTCCTCCGGTACACCGCTGTCGCACCCCCCTTCCCCTCCCGGGGCTTCCAGGGTGTGATTTGGGTAATGGGCCCTAGCTGGTCCCCCCCACTTGCCTCGTGCTCGGCAATTGGGTTGTCGGCGGCCATTTTGCTGGCGTCCGGCCGCCATTTGCTTGTAGCCAGCCGCATTTAAAAGCATTGTGATCGGTCGCGGCCATTTTGGTGTAGCCGCGGCGCTGTTGCATGGGGTTTCGGCCTCTATTGTGCATGGGTGGTCATTTTCCTGTGGTTTCTACACGTGGAAGGCCTGTGTGTTGCTGAGGAGCGGTCCTGGCCTTTTCTGGTGCCGATTTACCCCCCAGCTTGGCGCGGATCTCACTGGAGCGGCAGCGGCTCTGAGCACAGCGGCAGCGTGGGCAGCAGGAGCGTGGTGAAGGCAGCAGCAGCAAGCGGCTCCTCTCTGGTCAGGTGGTGAGTCCCCCCTGGGGTGCCCCTGTGACAAGCCTTGCGCAGCTGTGGGGTGGGGGTGCAATGGTCCTCATTCTCTTGGCATTGCCAGGGTGGGTGACAGAATGGCAGCTGATGCGAGTGCTTCCCCACCGGACCTCTTGGTGCCTGCAGCCAGCACTTCAGGGGCCCCTTCCCTTGTAGATGCCATGTCCACAGTCCTGGAGATGTTTGTCTCCCGGGTAGAGTTGCTGTTTAACCGCAGGGACGCCAAAAAGTGCCCCTTGCCCACCCCCCCCCCCCCTTCCTCGGTGGGAGGACTCTGACCTCGAGGGGGGTTCCTCCATTGCGGGGACCCCCCTTGAACTGTCGGACGGCGAGATCCCAGACGCTCCTGATAGCGGGATGAGTCTGAGTTGTCGTCTGCTGCGCACGAGAAGGCTCTTGTAGACGCTCTGATAACCTCAGTGCGTGAGACCCTGCAACTGGAAGAAGCAGCGGGACCAGAGCTCCCCTTCCATTCCGAAGCGTTTCGCTGTGCGTTATCCCTTTGAGGATAAATTATTGCAGAAGTGGGCATTACCTCCCGTGGTTGATTTCCCAAACCCCACCTCCTCCTCCCCCAACCCCCTCCGTGTCCCGCCTGAGTAAGGCGGCCACTGTCCCGGTGGAGGGCAAGCCGTCCTTTAAGGACCCGGCTGACAGGAAGGACGAGGCTTGCGTCAGATCCCGATTTGTTCTAACTGGGTCTGCCATGCGGCCCATTGTGGCTTCTGTGCTGGTGTCACAAACGCTCACGGAGTGGGCGAAGCTGCTACACAGCGAGTTGTGCAAGACGCAGGCTTCTCCTGAGTGTGTAGATCTTGCAGACCGGATGGTCCAGGGGGCTCAGTATCTGCGATGCTGCTCTGGACGCGGCCCCCCTGATATCCAGGCGTCTGCGGTAGTGGTGCGCATCTTCGCTGGCCTCACGATTCGATTTGATTACGATTATCAGGTCAACGATTCGATTCCGCGATGCATCACGATTAGGATACAGGGGTGTCGGTGGGTGGCTGTGGGGTGTCATTGGGTGGCTGTGGGGTTTCAGTAGGTGGCTGTGGTTGTCGGTGGGTGGTGAGGGGTGTCAGTGGGTGGCTGTGGTTGTCGGTGGGTGGGTGAAGGGTGTCGGTGGGTGGGTGAGGGGTGTCGGTGGGTGGGTGTGGGGTTTCGGTGGGTGGTTAGGGGTGTGTGGTGTGGGGTGTCTGTGGGTGGGTGGTGAGGGGTGTCAGTGGGTGACCATTACAATTTCATTAGTAGATTAGTCCAGTTATCCTTCATACAGCAGTTATGTAGCAACATACTCCTCTCCGGCAGACGTCAGCGGTGGATTCCTGAGGAATCCACCGCTGATGTCTGCCGGAGAGGAGAAATGCAGGCAGCAGGCTGGGCGATAACAAGCGAGACACAACGGTACGAGACATCCGGGCGTTTCACAAATGGGAGACTTGCCAGGCGACTTGAGTCGCCTGACAAGTCGCCTCCATGCAAATTGTAACTGTTCCAAGTCGCTCTGACTTGGATAAAGGTTCCTGTACGACTTGGGGGCGACTTGCATTGACTTCTATTACAGAAGTCATTTGCAAGTCGCGTTGTGCCGAGGTTGCCCACAAGTCGGATGATGTCACCAGGGGCGTACTTAGAGCATTTGGCACCTGGGGCGGTTGCTATATTTGGCACCCCCCCTTCAAAAAAAATGTAAAAACACTCAAATTTTAAATGCTTTCAAGAATATTTATTGCACAAATTTGTAAACTTTCTGATGGCAACAAGTTGTGGGTGTGCTGTAGACACCCCACACGACTCCCCCTTATCAGATCAGCTCATCAACTATACCTGGGTGGGTGGTGAACACAGCAACACCTCCCCCTTTTGATCAGGACAGCTCACTCAGCTATTATATGTGGGTGGTGGACACAGAGCAATAGCACCCCCCTATATCAAATCAGCTCAGCTACTACACTATACCTGGGTGAGTGGGTGGTGGTGGACATAGCAACGGTTGCTATGTCCAGCACTCACCCAGGTATAGTGTAGTAGCTGAGCTGATTTGATATAGGGGGGTGCTATTGCTCTGTGTCCACCACTCACATATAATAGCTGAGTGAGCTGTCCTGATCAAAAGGGGGAGGTGTTGCTGTGTTCACCACCCACCCAGGTATAGTTGATGAGCTGATCTGTAAGGGGGAGTCGTGTGGGGTGTCTGTCACTGTCACTACCGCTATTGGTACAATCAGTCAGTGTAGCGGCAGCCGTGCCGCCCAGGCGGAGAATGTGCATTACTCACGTTATGGCATCAGTACTGGCTTGGCAAATAAAAACAAAGGGAGCAGAGAGCAGCCAGGGCTCTTGCCGCCCTCGAGATGGCGTGTCACTCGAGCATTGTGCCACTGTGACTGAACACCCCCCCCCCAATGTGTGGCACCCGGTGCGGACCGCCCCCCAGTTGGTACGCCCCTGGACGTCACCCATAATTGATTATGGGCAGTCGCTGCATCGATGCTGCATTGCGGACGTCCGAATCGCGATGCATCGATTAAATTCAGCACCCCTAGTCTGCGGTCTCTGGTGGCTTTGGCTGAAGTGCTGGTCTGCGGACCAGATTCCTAAGGAGGCCCTGGTTGACTTGCCTTTCCAGGGGGGGGCGGCTCTTTGGTGACTCCTTGGACGAGGTGATCAAAAATCTCACGGGAGGGAAGAGCACCTTTCTCCCGGATTCTAGGAGTTCAGACCCCCGTCGCCGGCAGGGCCCTTCCTTTCTGGCCCATAGGCGACCTTTTCGTCCCTTCCGCTCCTCGGGCAAGGGTTCACCGCTCATTAAGGTCCCCATGGTTGGACAGACACGCCCCAAGCCAGAGGACTAAGTCTCCTCCGCATGAATGGTTGCCCCCACCCGGCGTTCGGGTGGGGGGACGTCTCCTGGGGTTTGCAGACAGGTGGTCCTCCTGCATTTTGGACCGCTGGGTCCTCCAGGTGGTCTCCTCGGAGTACAGCATAGAATTTCGTTCCCGCCCCCCAGACAGGTTCTTTGCCTCCAACCTGCAGCTGCCTGCGGGCAGGCTGTGGGCCCTGTTTGGGGCTGTGCAGGACCTGCTGGGTCAAGGGGTGATTGTTCCTGTGCCACAGGTGGAACGTTCCCAAGGGTTTAATTCCAACCTTTTCGTGGTTCCAAAGGAGGACTGGGTTCGTCCCATCCTGGACCTGAAGGACCTCAACAGGTTTGTGCGGGTTCGCAGGTTTCGCATGGAGTCTGTTCGCTCGGTGGTAGCGGCCCTGCACCAGGGCGATTTCCTGGCCTCTCTCGACATCAGATGCGTACCTGCATGTCCCTATCTGCGCCCAGCGCTTCCTGCGCTTTGCGGTCGGGGAAGAGCACTACCAGTTTGTGGCTCTCCCATTTGGCCTGGCCTCGGGTCTTCACCAAACTACTGGCCCCGGTTCTGCCTCTGCTGGGCCAGAGGGGCATCGTGGTGGTGGCGTACCTGGACAACCTCCTGCGTGCGGAGTCTGCTCCAGCGCTCAGGTACAATGTGACGATCACCCTGCACTCTGCAGGAGTTCGGGTGGGTGATCAACCTCCCGAAGTCTGTTCTGAATCCGGCTCACTGCCTGGAGTATCTGGGTCTGGTTCTGGATGCATCCCAGGCAGAGGTCTTCCTCCCACCAACCAAGCGGCAGGCGCTTCAGTCGGCGGTTCGGTCCCTACTGTTCCAGAAATGGGCCTCAATCCGTTTTTGCATGTGGGTCTTGGGCCTCATGGTGGCCTCCTTCAAGGCAGTCCCTTATGCTCAGTGTCACACCCGCGGTTTGCAACGGGAAATTCTCCTCAGATGGCACAGGTCCCCATCTTCACTGGATCGGGTGATCAGGTTGGATCACCAGGTGAGCGCATTGCTGCTCTGCTCTTCGGTCAGGGAAGTCCTTTCTCCCCCTTCACTGGACAGTGATCACGACGGATGCCAGCTTGACAGGCTGGGGCGGAGTCCTGGGGCTGCTCTCGGCCCAGGGACGGTGGTCTCCAGAGGAGTCTCGTCTCCTGATCAATGTCCTGGAATTGCGGGCGATTGGGTGCTGCCTCTCCCATTGGACGTCGAGACTACACGGGTGCCCTGTCTGGGTTCAGTCGGACCATGCCACGGCTGTGATATACGTGAACCACCAGGGCCAGACGAGAAGCTCGGCGGCGGCCTCGGAGGTGGCTCCCATCCTGCAGTGGGCAGAAAGCCATGTTTCGGCAATCTCTGCTGTCCACATACCGAGTGTAGAAAATTGGCAGGCGGACTATCTCAGTCGTCGGCGCCTGGACCAGGGAGAGTGGTCCCTGCACCCGGATGTTTCATTCGTTTTGTCTAAGATGGGGTGTTCCAGATGTAGACTTGTTGGCGTCCCGCCTCAATCCGAAGGTGCAGACCTTTGTGAGCAGGACAAGGGACCCCTTAGCGGACACTGGATGCTCTTGTAGTTCCGTGGGATTGGTATCGACTCATCTATGCCTTTCCTCTCAAACTGCTTCTGCGCAGAATAGAAGCGAAGGGTATACCGACCGTGTTCTGGTAGCTCCAGATTGGCCAAGGCGTCCTTGGTACGCAGACGTAGTACGGATGGTGGACGTTCCCTGGCTGCTCCCGCTTCGTGAGGACCTTCTGTCCCAGGGGCCCATCTTGCACCCTGCTTTACCGGCCTGGTTATTGAATCCCAGGCGTTGAGGGATCGAGGGGTTTCGGACTCGGTGATTCCTACCATGTTGAAGGCACGTAAGGCCACCTCATGTAAGATTTACCACCGCACCTGGAAGGCTTACATTGCCTGGTGCGAAGCCGGGGGTGGAACCCTCGTTCTTTCTCCTTGTCTCGAGTTCTGGCCTTCCTACAGAAGGGCCTCGACCAGAAACTGGCGTTGAGCACTATCAAGGGTCAGGTTTCTGCTCTGGCGATCCTTTTTCAGTGTCCTTTGGCGACGCATTCATTGATCCGTACTTTCATGCAGGGGGTTCGACATGTCGCGCCAAACCCCCCCCCCCCCCCCAGGTACGGTTGCCTTTGGCGCCATGGGACCTTAATTTGGTCCTCTCGGTACTTCAGAAGCCGCCCTTTGAAAATATCAGGGAAATCTCTGCATTTGTTTTCGTAGAAAGTGGCTTTTCTGGTGGCTATCACATCCGCTCGGCAGATGTCTGAGTTGGCGGATGTCTTGTAGGTCTCCTTATCTGGTCCTACATAAGGATAAGGCGGTCTTGCGTCCGTCTCCTTTTTTGCCGAAGGTGGTGTCATCTTTCCACATCAATGTGGACATTTTCCTTCCTTCGCTATGCCCACGCCCGTCCAACCCTACGGAGGTTGCTTTGCACTTCCTGGATGTGGTTTGGGCCCTGTGGGTCTATCTGGCGACTACGGCCTCCTTTTCGGAGGTCGGATGCGCTTTGTGTGAACCATCCACAATGACAAAGGTTTGGCGGCCTCATCGGCCACTATCTCACGTTGGATTAGACAGGCGGTGACCAGAGCCTATGCTGTTCGGGGTCTGGAGCCTCCTTTTCCAGTTACGGCTCATTTTACCAGGGCGATTAGCAACTCCTGGGCTTTCTGACATCAGGCGTCTGTCTCAAGTGTGCAAGGCGGCTACTTGGACCTCTGCGCACACCTTCTCAAAGTTTTACAAAGTTTTAGCATCCTTGGATGCTGCGTTTGGCCGCAAAGTTTTGCAGGCAGCCGTGTGAGACGTGTGGTTCCTCACTGAGGGTTCGGTGTAGTTCTGTTGTGTTCTGTTACCCACCCCTCATTTTTGGCACTGCTTTTGAATGTCCCACTTAGTCCTAAGAATCGCTGTGCCTGTCGACGAACGAAAGAACTGGATTTTTTGACTTACCGTAAAATCCCTTTCTCTGATTTCGTCGACAGGTACAGCACCCACCCCTCTGTATGTTGCACTGCTTGTTAACCCCACACCCAGCTGCTGCTAGCTCAGTTATCTGCCAGTGGGGGCTGCCCCCTGGGAGGGGCTGTGCCTGTTACTGTTCTTTTTGCTGTTAGAACTGCCTGTTCTGCCTAGTAAACTCCTGAAGAGGGCAGTATAACCCACTTAGTCCTAAGAATTGCTGTCGACAAACTCAGAGAACGGGATTTTTTGACTTACCGTAAAATCCCTTTTTCTTGTATTAACCACTTCCAGACCGCCCACCATTGATATACGTCAGTCCTTTGACATTACCTACCAGGGTTATGGCAGCAGATGGCTGCCATAACTCTGGGATTTTCTTCAACGGCGGGCCGTCTGCTTTGACATAAAAGTGGTCTCCTACAGTTTCGCCACTAGATCACTTATCTGCAGTGGGAGAGCTGCCGCGATCCTCTTGTCTCTGCTGCTTACCGGATCAGTCGGTAGTGGTGGAGACTATTCTTGGGCAGGAATTGAGGGCATGATGGCCCCCACTTGAGTCTGCCCTTGGAGGACCGAAATGAAGTCAAACATCACTTCCGGCCTTAAAGGGACAATTTTTAAAAACTTTTTTTTTAATTGCTTTTTAACCACTTGCTGACCGTGTAATGTAAATACATGGCCGCAAGTGGCACTCATTGTTCTGGGAGGACCTTATAACACGTCCTCCCAGAATCGCGCACCTGGTAGCATCCGTGACCGCCGGGTCTGTGAGACCTGGCGCATCACAGTAAATGGCTGCTTACCACGTGATCGCTCTGTCAAATGACGTAGCATCACATGTAAACAAGCCGGCGGAAGTGGCTGCTTGTCTCTCCCCTCTCCGCACCGATCGGTGCAGTGTGACAGGAGAGGGGGGAGAGGAGATGCAGCGGTGCTGTGGGCAGGATCTAAAGTGCCCACAGCACCGCTATGTGTCAGGCAGGGACCCCCTCATCACCCATGCACCCTCATCCATGCCCACCCATCGGTCACCCATGCATCTGTGCTCACCCATCCGTCACCCATGCATCCGTGTCCACCCATCCGTCACACACATACATCCGTCACCCATGCGTCCGTGCTCACCCATCCGTCACCCATGCGTCCGTGCTCACCCATCCGTCACCCATGCGTCCGTGCTCACCCATCCGTCACCCATGCATCTGTGCTCACCCATCCGTCATCCATGCATCTGTGCTCACCCATCCGTCACCCATGCATCCGTGCTCACCCATCCATGCTCACCCATCCGTCACCCATGCATCCGTGCTCATTCATCCGTCATCCGTGCTCACTCATCTGTCACCCGTGCTCACTCATCCGTCACCCATGCATCCGTGCGCACCCATCCATGCTCACTCACCCATGCAGCCTCACCTGTGCTCGCCCATGCAGCCTCATCCGTGCTCAGCCATCCAGCCGTGCTCACCCATGCATGCGTGCTCACCAATGCATCCATGCTCATCCATCCGTGCTCAGTCATCCCCATCTATGGCTTATTCACCCCCATTCGTGCTCATTCATGCTCATCCATACCACATCAGTTCACATCCATGCCACTACAGCACCCTACAGTGCCCATCAGTGCCACTACAGCGCCCATCAGTGCCACCACAGTGCCTCACAATGTAATAGGTAATGAAATTAGATTTGAAATGTATGCCCCTAGAACGCCTGATGGTACTCCCTGCATATTGGGCCTCTGTATGTGGCCAGGCTGTGTAAAAGTGTCACACATGTGGTATCGCCATACTCAGAACGAGTAGCAGAATATATTTTAGGGTGTCATTTTTGCTATGTACATGCTGCGTGTTCGAAATATTGTATAAATGGACAACCTTGTGTAAAAAATGCGTTTTCATTTTCTTTCCACATTTTCCAAAAACTTGTGGAAAAAAATGAACCGTTCAAAAGACTCATTATGCCTCATAGAATATACGTTGGGGTGTTTATTTTCCAAAATGGGGTAATTTTTGGGGTGTTTCCATTGCCCTGGTGTTCCAGGACCTTCAGAAGTGCAATAGGTAGTCAGGAAATTATACGTGTAATTTATGTCCTTAGAACGCCTGATGGTGCTCCCTGCATGTTAGGCCTCTGTATGTGGCCAGGCTGTGTAAAAGTCTCACACAATTGGTATCACCATACTCAGGAGTAGCAGAATGTGTTTTGGGGTGTAATTGGTGGTATGCATATGCTGGGTGTGAGAAATAACCTGTTAATATGACAATTTTGTGAAAAAAAAAAAACTTCATTTTGCAAAGAATTGTGGGGGAAAAAAATGACAACTTCAAAAAACTCGCCATGCCTCTTACTAAATACGTTGGACTGTATACTTTCCAAAAAGGGGTCATTTGGGAGGGTATTTGTACTTTCTCTTATCGTTCACTGACAGACGCAGCTCATCATGAGGTGTGGGGTTTATGCTTGTCCCACTAGGAGTTAACTAGGCAGGGAAAAGAAACAGCTGGCCCCTCCCAAGGGGGTCTGTCCTCTCTTTCTACATAAACCCCCTCATAGCATAGCTCTTCAGTTTCAATGCCTAGTATGCAAGGAGTTGACCTGGCTTCCCTTCAGGGGAATTGCGGTCCTGTTTGTGACCATTCTTTTTATTTAATTTTCTTTTACTTCTATCAAGCATTTGATCTGCTATCAAGCCGGTTGGGGCATAGAGAGTCCATGGGCTCTGTACTTTCCCCGACCTGGCCAACTGATGCGAGCCAGTCCCGGCGTATGGGGACCCGCCGCACTGTGCCCCTTCCGTGCGGGCGTCCTGGGGTGACCCCCCCTTTGCGCCCACTCCCGGATGCGATTCGGGAAGGGCGAATTTCTGGCCTGCAGCATACCGCCCAAGAGGGGGTGGAAGGTCTGCTGCTGGGTGGCTACCCACGGCGCTCGTCGGAGTGGTGAGTGAGAGTTCCTGCCTTCCCCCCTTTTTAGTGGCAGAAAGGGGGGACCGAGGGCCGCAAAACAAAAAAAAAATTTTCTTGCTGGGTAGCCGCTGGTGGGACGCGTGGAGCTTCCGTTCACCCCCCACCGATCGTCTGGGCGTTCGTAACGATTTTCGCTGCCATGCGGCGATCGGCCGCCATTTTGCCATAGCCGCGGACATTTTGGGCCTAATGGGGCTTTCCCTCTAGCGTTCAGAGCGGCCGTTTGTGGTACTGCACGTTCCCTGAAGGTGTGTTTTGGCCTCTAGTGTTTAACGGCGGCCATTTTGACTGCATGCTCTGCAAATACACGTGTCTGCAGCATTTACCTTCTCTGTGGAACGGTGGTGATCTGGTGGCGCAGCTCTTTTGACGATCCATCCAGAAACAGGCAGCGGAACAGCAAGTATAGCTGGGCTCCCTGTGGGTGCTGGTGGTGGTGGGTGCAGTCCTGGGTTCCCTGGTGCACTGTAGGGTGTTGGTGTGCGGCAGTGTGGGAGTGCCTCATTTTCCTTAGTCTCCCTGTGTGTCATTAAGAGTTTTTTCTGGGGGAAAGCAATGGCAGATTACACTGCTGAACCTGCTGAGGAAGCGCAATCTGCGCAAGGGGCATTTTTGCACCAACTGCGGGCGGTCTTTAGCGCAGTGGCCACGGACGCTCTGGTGGCCCCCTGGGGCCGTTATCATCTAATGTACGCCTTCCCTCCGCTAAGACTGCTCCCGCGATTAATTCGCAGGATAGTGGCGGAGGGGATACCAATTATCTTGGTGGCTCCAGATTGGCCTCGGCGCACTTGGTACGCCGACGTGGTGCAAATGGTGGCAGACACCCCTTGGCGGCTCCCGTTGCGAGACGATCTTCTGTCTCAGGGACCCATCTTGCACCCTGCTTTACCCTCGCTGGCTTTGACGGCTTGGCTATGAGGACTCCGATGGCTCCGTGGGATCTGAATTTGGTGCTTTCTGTTCTTCAGAAACCACCTTATGAGAATATCAGGGAGATTTCCTTACAACTGCTGTCGCAGAAGGTGGCCTTTTTAGTTGCCATCACTTCCGCCAGACGGGTGTCTGAATTAGCAGCACTTTCGTGCAAGTCTCCCTACTTAGTCATGCATGAGGATAAGGCGGTGTTGCGACCCTCCCCTTCCTTCCTTCCGAAGGTGGTTTCTCCCTTTCACATTAATGAAGATATTGTCCTTCCTTCATTGTGCCCTCGCCCATCGCACCCAAAGGAGTTTGAATTGCATGCTTTGGATGTGGTGAGGGCCTTACGGGTGTACTTGGCTGCTACAGCATCTTTTCGAAAAGCTGATGCCTTGTTTGTACTGCCAGAGGGCCCGCGCAAAGGGTTGGCGGCCTCGTCGGCTACGATTTCTCGTTGGATTAGAAAAACCGTGACCCATGCGTATTCTGTGCGGGGCAAGGTTCCCCCTTTTCCGGTCACGGCTCATTCTACCTGGGCTGTTAGCACTTCCTGGGCTTTCAGACACCAGGCCTCGGTGTCACAGGTGTGCAAGGCGGCCACTTGGGCCTCGGTTCACACTTTCACTAAGTTTTATAAAGTGGATGTGTTTGCATCTTCGGATGCTGCTTTTGGCCGCAAAGTTTTGCAGACGGCAGTGTAGGCGCGTCTGGCGCCTCCTTAAGAGGTTCAGTTGGGTACTGTTAGCGTTTACCCACCCCTCTTTTTGACACAGCTTGGGGACGTCCCCACACGTCATGATGAGCTGCGTCTGTCAGTGAACGATAGG
>BLSH010344254.1:103230-129830 GCA_018402905.1 Glandirana rugosa
TACCTACCGTCTCCAAGCCTATCACCCGAAGCCGAGACAGGTCTGGGAAAACTAGTCCCTGCCGTGACTGGAGGTCAGTGCCGTCCCTGATCAAAAGGGTCTGGACAGAGCCGAAGCCCACTATCCGAACCTCTGCCATCCATCTCTGGTCAAGAGGAGGAGGATTCAGAGGAAGAAAGATGTAGCATTCCTTATTCTGTAGAGGACTCAGAAGAGGAAGAGTTTAAAGAGGACAGCAAACCCTCTCGCTACAAGCTTTCCCTGGAAGAAGTAGAAGAGCTTCTAAAAGCCATTTACTCCACACTCCAGATTCAGGAGGAAAAAACACAATTATCGGTACACGATAAGATGTATCGGGGTTTAGAAGGCACAGGGTATTCCCAGTGCATAAGGTCCTAACGGATACCATTAAAAAAGAATGGAATGATCCGGAAAGGGGTCAGTTTTTCTCCAAAACCCTTAAGAGGCGATTTCCATTCGATGAGGAAGAGTCGTGTGTGTGGAATAAAAGACCAAAAACTGATGCGGCCTTTTCTCAAATTTCTAGGAAAATTGACTTAGATTTTGAGGATATGGGGGTCCTCAAGGATGCTATGGACAAGAGAGCAGATTCCCTTCTCAAGAAAGCTTGGGATTCTTCCCTGTCCAATCTGAAGCCAGCCATGGCGGCCACAGTGGTGGCAAGGAATTTGGAGTGCTGGATTGAGAAGCTGCAGGGGCATGTGGTGGCAGGCACTTCCAGGAAGGATCTACTGGAGTCCTTCCCAACACTCCTTAGAGCCCTTAACTATATGGCGGATGCATCGGCAGAATCGATCAGAATGTCAGCGAGATCATCGGCCCTTATCAATTCAGCAAGAAGAGCCTTATGGCTTAAGACTTGGTCAGGGGATTCTGCTTCAAAGGTCAAGTTGTGTGGAATACCGTTCACATGGGAACCTGCTCTTTGGACAAGAGTTGGAATCCGTCTTAGATCGTACGGCGGATAAAAAGAAAGCCTTCCCGCAAAAGAAGGTGGTGGCGGCGAAAAAGAATTTTCGTCATTTTCAGCAGTCCTACAAAGGAAAGGAACAGAAGAAAACCTGGGTTCCCCCGAAAGGAAGAGGCAGAGGAGGGGTGCTCTTCAGGGCCCCAGAGCAAAACTCTAAGAAACAGTGACGATCGCCTCCCAGTTGGAGGAAGGCTGCAAGCCTTCCTTCAAGCCTGGAAGGAATCAGTAACCAGCCCGTTTGCGATCAGGGTTATCGAGAAGGGTTACAATCTGGAATTTTCACAGATCCCCCCACAAAGGTTATATATAACGAAGTTGCAGAAGGACCGGGAAAAAGCCCTGGCTATGACGGCCCTTTTAAGGGAACTCATACAACAGGGTGTGATAATACAGGTTCCAGAAGAGCAAGTGGGGGAGGGGTTTTTATTCCCACGTCTTCCTGGTAAAGAAACCTTCGGGAAAATTTCGCCTGATCTTGAATCTCAAGATAGTGAACAAATCCATCGGGTACAAGAGGTTCAGGATGGATACCATCTTTTCAATCAGGAGTCTCCTCATCCACAGGTGTTTTATGGTATTGATCGATCTTCGGGATGCGTATCTGCATATTCCTATAGCAGAGTCCTCCCAGAAGTTTCTCAGACTGGCCATAGACAGAGGGGGAGTGATAAACCATCTTCAGTTCAGGGCCCTGCCCTTCGGCCTCTCATCCTCCCCCAGGGTATTCCCCAAAGTGTTGGCAGAAGCTCTGGAGCCCCTGAGGATGAGAGGGATCCTGATAGTGCCATATCTCGACGATCTGCTGCTTTTCGCAGAATCTGAAGAGAGAGTGTCGACGGATTTGCAGATAACCTTGTCACACCTAGGCAAGCTCGGTTGGCTAATAAATCAGCAGAAGTCAAACCTAATACCCACACAGCGGATACGTTTTCTGGGGTACGAGATAGATTCAAGATGTCAGAGAATTTTTCTTCCAGAGGAAAAATTGGAGAAAATACAACAGGTCTTGAAGGTGATACAATCCAACCTGCAAATTACAGTAAGAGAAGTAATGTCGGCGCTAGGATTATTCACAGCAACAATTCCGGCGGTCCAATGGGCCAGGTTTCACGCCCGACAGGTTCAATGGGACATTCTAAAAAATTGGTCCCATCAGCAGCCTCTGGAGAAGAAAATGAGGCTGAGCGCAAAAGCAAAGAGGTCCCTTTGGTGGTGGGCAGACCGGAAAAATCTCTCAAAGGGGTTGCCTTGGTGCTTTTCTCCAACACATCACCTGACAACGGATGCTTGGGGTTGGGGAGCTTATATGGGGGAGTGGTCTGCTCAAGGCGAATGGTCAAGAGCAGACAGCAGAAAGTCTTCCAATTGGAGGGAACTGAAGGCGGTACATCTAAGCCTTCTTTCCTTTCAACAACCCTTAAGAAACCAACATGTTTTGGTGCTGTCAGACAATATGACAGCAGTCCTATACCTCACGAAGCAGGGGGGGGGGACCAGGAGCAGTTCGCTCATGGATCTGACCTTCCGGATCCTCTCCTGGGCAGAGAAAAATCTGGCCTCACTGTCGGCAGTCCACTTAAAAGGGACACACAACCTGTTGGCAGACCTGCTCAGCAGAAGAATAAAGGACTCAGAATGGGTCCTCAATCAAGAGGTTTTCGGGATGATTGTAGAACAATGGGGTCATCCGGAGGTGGACTTAGTCGCAAATCAAGACCACACAAAGGCTCAGAAATTCTTTTCCCTGAGGAGGGAGGACAAGGCAGTGGGGCTAGATGCGCTGGCCCACAGATGGGATTGCCATTTGTCTTACGCCTTTCCTCCACTACAGTTAATCCCACAAGTAGTAGAGAAATTCAGAAGGGAAGAGACAGACCTAATTTTGATTGCACCCTTCTGGCCCAAAAGACCCTGGTTTGCCAGTCTCCTAGAGCTGACAGTGATGCCTCCATGGAGGTTGCCGGTCAGGGAGGATCTCCTGAGTCAAGAAGGCTTGTTTCACCCAGACCCAGCTCAGCTCAAACTAACAGCTTGGTTTCTGAGGAGGGCCTTCTAAAACGAAAGGGCATGTCGAAGAGACTGATCGACACTGTTGGCAAGCCGGAAGGAGGTTACTAGATCAATATATCTTAAAGTCTGGAAATGCTACAATTCTTGGTGTTCAAGTGGCTGCACTATCAGTGTTCCTAGAGAAAACCCTATCTAAGGAACTATTGATTGTTCAAAGCTTTGGCCAGGGTTAGGCCAATAGCGGTTAAAATTTTCCCAAGCTGGGATTTATCCTTAGTTTTGCAAGGCCTTACTAAGAGTCCATTTGAACCTTTGGAACAGGCTTCATTAAACTATCTTATGTTAAAAAGCATTCTCCTGGTGGCGGTGACCACGGCTCGTAGGATTAGTGAGTTACAAGCCTTATCTACGGCAGAACCTTTTTTCAGATGCTTTGAGGACAGAATCATCTTGAGGACAGACCCGGGTTTTCTCCCTAAAGTAGCCTCGGCGTTCCATCGCACGCAGGAAATTGTACTTCCAACTTTCTGCCCAAAACCATCAGGAGCGGGGGAGGAAGCTTTCCATACCTTGGATGTCAGGAGATGCCTTAAGTATCTAGAGGTGACAAAAGACCTAAGAAAATCATCATCTCTGTTTGTCCTGTCCTCAGGAGCCCGTAAGGGGGAGAGGGCATCAAAAAGCACCCTAGCCAGGTGGCTAAAGCAGGCAATAAAAGAAGCCTATCTGGCTAATGGTAAGGAGCCACCAGTGGGAGTATTGCCGCACTCCACAAGGGCAGTGGCAACTTCCTGGGCTGAGAAAGCAGGGGCCTCGCCGGAGCAGATCTGTAAGGCAGCTACCTGGTCCAGCTTCTCTACCTTCATGAGACACTACAGGCTGGATCTCTTGTCGGCAGCAGACCAGTCCTTCGGGAGGAATGTCCTGCAAGCTGTGGTCCCACCCTGAAGTAAGTGCTTGGTGATCATCTCCATGGTGCTGTCCTGAAAGGCGATAGGAGAAAAACCTTAGTTAGACTTACCGGTGACGGTATTTCTAAGAGCCTTTCAGGACAGCAGCTACTTCCCACCCTAGTTTTGGGGGGATATGTATATCTAAACTTGCATATGATGTCTCTGATTTATATCTTCCAGCATGTCGGAGGAAAATGGTGGTACGACTGAAGGCATGGTGGAAGCAGCCGTTTTTAAAGGGGCGTTGACACAGCAGTGTTTCCTGTAAGAGGTGGAGCTGCGATCTCTCCATGGTGCTGTCCTGAAAGGCTCTTAGAAATACCGTCACCGGTAAGTCTAAGGTTTTTTTTTGCTGGGTAGCCGCCGGTAGGGGCGCGTGGAGTTCCTGTTCACCCCCTTCACACACACCCCCCCCTCGCACCGCACCCGATCGTCTAGCGCTGTTCGGTCGTTTTTCGCTGCCATGCGGCGGACCGCTGCCATTTTGCCGTAGCTGCAGACATATTGGGCCTATGGGCTTTCCCTCTAGCGCTCAGAGCGGCCATTTGCGGTACTGCACGTTCCCTGCAGGTGTTTTTCGGCCTCTAGTGTTCAACGGCAGCCATATTGGAATCCCTGCTTATGCAAAAACGTGTCTAGTTTTTACTTTCACTTTGGAACGGTGTGTGCTCCTGACGGCGCGGCTCTCTGACGATCCTCAGGGTTAGGGCAGCAAACAGCAAGTATAGCTGGGCTCTCTCTTGTGGGTGCTGGTGGCAGCGGGTGCAGTCCTCCTGGGTTCCCTGGTGCACTGTGGGGCGGTGGTGTGCGGCTTTGTGGGGGTGCCTTTAATTTTTAGTATGCATCTATGTGTTACTAAGGGAGCTGAACATGCTAGGAGCAATCAGCTGCGGCGCAATCTGCGCAAGGGGCTTTTCTGGACCAGCTGTGGCGGTCTTTAGTGAATTCTCCCCAGGACGGATGTCACCAACAGGCCCCCTGAGAAGCATCCCCCCCCCCTCCTTGCTTTTCAAGGGAGGATTTTGATCCGGAAGGTCCCTCGGACGGAGAAGAGGATCAGGGGATGGCAGCTGCGCCATTATGATTGGTATCGCACTACAATGCGACTGAGCCAGGATGGCGAATCGCTGATTTCTGTGCATGTGTGTGTGGTCCTCCAGGCCCCCTAGGGCACCCAAGGCTTACCCACATGATCAATTTCCTGATCACCTTGTTTATTGTAAATGGCAGCGTCTGCAGCATTCTTTTAGCGCAGCACAGTGGTGTAGTGGGTAGCACTTGCGCCTGGCAGCATAATGCTTGCTGGCTGAGATCCTAACCATGACCTGCCTGAGGTTTCCATGTCCTCCCTGTGCATGCGTGGGTTTCCTCCCG
The DNA here is from genome assembly GCA_018402905.1 of Glandirana rugosa. Taxonomy (NCBI): domain Eukaryota; kingdom Metazoa; phylum Chordata; class Amphibia; order Anura; family Ranidae; genus Glandirana; species Glandirana rugosa. Next base: position 108,559 of record BLSH010344254.1, read on the forward strand.
GTGCTCCGGTTTCCTCCTCTTCCTGGTGGCAGGCTCTACTCTGCGTCGACGTCCGCCATGTCTGAGCGTATGGCGGAGCTCCAGAATATTCTGGACTGCGACCGCCTGCTGGATACGCCGCAAAGGGCTGTATTTGCTCCGAGGTCGCAAGTACCTTGGTGATGCGGCCGTTGATTTACTGCCTATGTGATCCAGGGTAGCAGTGTTGCTCTATCTTCAGACGGGTACTCTGGTTGCGTTTTTGGTCCGGTGACCATGCTTCCACAGACCTTCCCTTTCAGGGTGGACGTCTATTCGGTCCACGGCTGGGTGAGATCATTAAGGATTTCACAGGAGGTAAGTGCCCTTCTTCCCAGAGCCTGGAGGCGTGAGTTTCGCCGTAGACACGGTAAGTTCGCTGCAGGGGCCGGGTACCGGCAGTGGCAGCGTGGAACCAAAAAAGCGGAGGACAAGTCCTCCGCCTGATGGGTTGCCCCCACCCGGAATTCGGGTGGGGGGAGCGTCTTCTGGGATTCGCAGGCCGGTGGCTGGCCCACATTCCCGATCGTTGGGTCCGGGAAGTGGTGTCCACCGGGTACAGGATAGAGTTCAACACTCTAACTCCAGACAGGTTCTTCCCATCAAACTTAGGGCTCCCACAGGACCGCCGGGAGGCACTTTTTGGGGCTGTCCAAGCACTTTCGGTCCAGGGGGTGATCGTGCCAGTGCCTCCAGAAGAGAGGTTTCGAGGTTTCTACTCAAATCTATTCGTGGTTCCCGAAAAGGGGGGGGTTCGACCAGTACTGGACCTGAAGGCCCTGAACCGGTAAGTCAGGGCGCGGAAACTCTGGTTGGAGTCTATCCACTCGGTCGTGGCCGCCCTTCATCAGGGGGAATTTTTGGCGTCCCTGGACATCAGGGATGTGTACCTCCATGTACCCATTCGTCCACGGCATCAGCGCTTCCTGCGCTTTGCTGTAGGAGACCTCCATTTTCAGTTTGTGGCACTCCCCTTTGGCATGGCCTCAGCACCTCAAGTTTTCACAAAATTGCTAGCCCCGGTGTTGGCGTTGCTCCGACAGAGAGGCATTGCGGTAGTAGCCTACCTAGATGACCTGGAGGAGAATGTGAGACTCACAATGACATCGCTGCAGGACTTCTGTTGGTTACTCAACCTGCAGAAGTCGTCTGCCTCTCCATCCCATCGCCTGGAGTATCTGGGTCTGATTCTGGACACAGAACAGGCAAAGGTGTTCCTCCCTCCAGCCAAGTTGCTGTCTCTGCAGTCGGCAGGTTCTGTATGCAGGTGCTAGGGCTCATGGTCTCGTCGTTCGAGGCATTTCGCCCAGAGTCACGCTCTTCTCCTTCAGCGAGCAATTCTGCCTCGGTGGGACAGGTCCCCTCGGTCCTTGGACTTTCGGATCCGTCTGAGCTCCCAGACCAGGGCGTCTCTGGCTTGGTGGCTTCGGGACTCCACCCTGACTCAGGGGAAGTCGTTCCTGCCCCTTCAATGGGTGATCATCACCATGGATGCCAGTCTTTCAGGCTGGGGAGGGATCCTGGGGCAGCTGTCTGCCCAGGGCCATTGGTCGGCGCAGGAGGCTCGCCTCCCCATCATTGTCCTGGAGCTGAGAGCACTCAGATTGTGCCTTTTTTTTCACTGGGTGAGATTGCAGGGTCATCCGATTCAAAATCAATTGGACAATGCCACAGCAGTGGCGTATGTGAACCATCAGGGCGGCACAAGGAGTCCAGCAGCTGTGGCGGAGGCAGCTCTGATACTACGTTGGGCGGAACGTCACCTTCCGACAATCTCTGCCATTTACATTCCCGGTGTGGAGAACTGGCAGGCGGACTTTCTCAGTCGCCAGACGCTGGACCAGGGAGAGTGGTCTCTCCACGCGGAGGTGTTCCATCATATTTGCCGCAGATGAGGGACGCCAGACGTGGATCTCATGGCGTCTCGATTCAATCACAAGGTGGAGACCTTTGTGTCCAGAACGAAGGATCCGTTGGCAGTGGCCACAGACGCTCTGGTGGCCCCCTGGGGCCTTTACCGCCTTCTGTACGCTTTCCCTCCGATAAAAACTGCCTCCGTGATTGATACGCAGGATAGTGGCGGAGGGGATACCAATAATCCTGGTAGCTCCAGATTGGCCTCGGCGCACTTGGTACGCCGACGTGGTGCAGATGGTGGCAGACGCCCCTTGGCGGCTCCTGCTGCGAGACGACCTTCTGTCTCAGGGGCCCATCTTGCACCCTGCTTTACCCTCGCTGGTTTTGACAGCTTGGCTATTGAGTCCCAGGTGCTAGGAGACAGGGGAGTCACTGACTCAGTGATCCCTACGTTGTGGTAGGCTTGCAAGTGTACTTCCTGCAAGATTTACCACTGCACCTGGAAGGCTTATATAGCTTGGTGCGAGGCGGAAGGTCATAACCCTCGCTCTGATGTCGTGTCCAGGGTCCTGACATTTTGCAGCGATGCCTGAACAAAAACCTGGCTTTGAGCACACTCAAGGGCCAGATATCGGCTCTGGCGATTCTTTTCCAGAGACCTTGGCTTCGCACTCATTGATTCGTACCTTTGTACAAGGTGTGCGACATGTGGCGCCTCAGGTGAAGGTTCCGTGGGATCTGAATTTGGTGCTTTCTGTACTTCAGAAACCGCCATATGGGAATATCAGGGAGATTTCCTTACAATTGCTGTCGCAGAAGGTGGCCTTTTTAGTTGCCATTACTTCCGCCAGACGGTGTCTGCATTAGCAGCACTATCGTGCAAGTCTCCCTACCTGGTCCTACATTGGGACAAGGCGGTCTTGCGACCCTCTCCTTCATTCCTTCCGAAGGTGGTTCCTTCCTTTCACAGGATGTAGTGAGGGCCTTACGAGTGTACTTGGCTGCCACAGCTTCTTTTCAAAACGCTGATGCCTTGTTTGGCTGTCAGAGGGTCCGCGCACAGGGTTGGCGGCCTTGTTGGCTACTATTTCTCGTGGATCAGACAGTCCGTGACCCATGCCTATTCTGTTCGGGGCAAGGTTTCCCCTTTTCCTGTCACGGCTCATTCTACCCGGGCTGTTGGCACTTCCTGGGTTCTCAGGCACCAGGTCTCGGTGTCACAGGGGTGCAAGGCGGCCACTTGGGCCTCGGTTCACACTTTCACTAAGTTTTATAGGTTGCTGTGCTTTCATCTTCAGATGCTGCTTTTGGCCGCAAAAATTTTGCAGGCGGCAGCGTAGGCGCGTCTGGCGCCTCCTTAGAGGTTCAGTTGGGTACTGTTAGCGTTTACCGACCCCTCTTTTTGACACAGCTTGGGGACATCCCCACACGTAATGAAGAGCTGCGTCTGTCAGTGAACGATAGAAGAAAAAGGGATTTTATTAAAACTTACCGTAAAATCCTTTTCTCTGAGTTCACTGACAGACGCAGCACCAACCCCTCTGTGCTCTGTTTTTGTACGGCTTGTGTACGAACTGAAGAACTATGTTTTGAGGGGGTTTATGTGGGAAGAGAGGACGGCCCCCATGGGAGGGGCCAGCTGTTTCTTTTCCCTGCCTAGTTAACTCCTAGTGAGACCAGCATAAACCCCACACGTAATGGAGAGCTGCGTCTGTCAGTGAACTCGGAGAAAAGGATTTTACGGTAAGTTTTAATAAAATCCCTTTTTTTTTTACAAAATTTTCGGTATTTTTCCATTTATTGCTCAAAAAATAATCACCCCAATGGTGATTAAATACCACCAAAAGAAAGCTCTATTTGTGTAAAAAAAAAAGGACAAAAATTTCATATAGGTACAGTGTAGTATGACTGAGTAATTGTCATTCAAAATGTGAGAGCACTGAAAGCTGAAAATTGGTCTGGTTAGGAAGGGGGTTTAAGTGCCCAGTGGTTAAGGGTCCTTTCACACATGCATCTCTGTTTTCACAGACTTTTGATCCGTCGGATCCCAGTTGTCCTCTATGGGGGATTGGATGAAAACGGATCAGTCTGTCCATTTTCATCCGATCCGCCAGACGGATGGCAAATAGGGTTTCCATCCATCTGGATTTAGCGGATCAGATGTCACCGGACGTGTTACCGCTGACATCCGTCGTTCCATAGAGGTGCATGGACCGTCCGTTCGGGTCCCCGTGTCAATTTTTCAGGCGGACCTGAACGAGCGGTCCGCATGTGTGAAAGGACCTCTAGTGTAAATGTGAGATCTGAGGTCTTTCCTGCCAGTGTCATTAGTACAATAACGGTGCATATTTTTAGCACTGATTACTGTAATGTCACTGGTTCCAAAAAAGTTTCAGGTGTCTGATCTGTCCGCCACAATGTTACAGTCCCACTAAACGCTAAATCTATTCCCTATTTTGTAGATGCTATAACTTTTTTGTGCAAACCAATCAATATACGATTATTGCAATTTTTTTTTTTTCAAAATTGTTGCTCTTTTTGTTTATAGTGCAAAAAACAGGGGTGATCAAATACCACAAAAAGAAAGCTGTATTTATGGGGAAAGAAAGGACTTACATTTTGTTTGGGTACACAGTCTCATGACCATGCAAATGTTAGTTAAACCAACTCAGTGCCATATTGCAAAAAATGGCCTGGTCAGGAAGTGGGTAAATCCTTCCTGTCCTTAAGTGGTTAAAGAAGTCCTGTCCTGCTTATTTTTATTACAAGGAATGTTTACATTCCTTGTAATAGGAATAAAAGTGATCCATTTTTTTTTTTTTAAAGAAAGGTGTAAAAATAAATAAGAAAACAATTTTAAAGCATCCTGTTCCTCTGAGCTTGCGCGCAAAAGTGAACGCATATGTAAGTCGTACCCACTTAATAATGATATTTATTATTCTTATTATACAGGATTTATATAGCACCAACAGTTTGCGCAGCGCTTTACAAAATGAAGATCGTACAGTTGCATCACAATTTGGTATAAGAGGAATTAGAGGGCCCTGCTCTTTAAAGCGTACAATCTAAGAGGGGAGGGTCAATTGATACAAAAGGTAATAGCTGCGGGGAATGGGTTGATGTAGAAAGTAAAAGTGTATTGGTTAGAAGCAGGATGGGCTTCTTTAACCACTTGCCGCCCGCCCACAGTCAATTGACGGAGGGATGGTGCAGCTCTCGTTCTGGGAAGAGGTCATGACGTCGCCCAACGCGCGCTATTGCGGGGGCGCGCAGCGATTGTGGCTGCGCCGTGTTGCTAGGACAGGGCGCGACCCCGATCTGTGTTAAGAGCTGCGGCTCTTTATATGTGACCAGCTGTGATTGGAAACGACAGATCACATGTTTAAACAAGGAAGTGCCGGTAATCGGCTGTCCTCACACTGACAGTGTGTGGCGAGGAGTGCCAATCAGCGGCATCTCCCATCACAGAAGACCTGGGCATGTAATAGGGCACTGAACATCAGTGCCCTGATTACAACAAAGCCCTAGCAGTGCATATTGGTGCCCATATGTGCCACCAATCAGTGCCCATAAGTCAATGCCTCCCATCTGTGTGGCATATTAGTGCCTTCTCATCAGTGCCCATAAATGTTGCCTCAACAGTGCAGCCTCATCAGCGCACATTAGTGAAGGAAAAAAATTATTTACAGTATTTACCGACAGAAAATAAGAAACTTTTTTTTCAAAATGTTCGTTATTTTTAATAAATTAAAAATCCCAGCAGTGATTATACCACCAAAAGAAAGCTTTATTTGTGTGAAGAAAAAGCTAAAAAATGAATTTGGGTACAGTGTTGCGTGACTGCACAATTGTCATTCAAAGTCACTCAAATGCAACAGCGCTGAAAACTAAAAAAAATGGCCTGGGCAGGAAGGGGGTCAAAGTGTATTGAGGTGGTTATAGAAGGGTTTTCAGGGATTGTCTAAAGATGGATAGAATAGGAGACAGTCGGACAGATTGGGTTAGGGAGTTCCAAAGGATGGGAGAAGTTCTGGGGAAATCCTGGATGGGAGCCTGGGAGGAGGTGACAAGGGAGCTTGAGAGCAGGAGGTCTTGGGAGGACCGAAGAGAGCAGCTTGGTGTTTTGAGACTAGGTTAGTGATGTAGCTGGGGGCAGAGTTGTGGATGGCTTTGTAAATTATTGTTTGTACTTTGAATTTTATTTGTTGGGTGAGTGGAAGCCAGTGGAGAGATTGGCAGAGAGGGGTGGAGGACACTGAGCGGTTGGTAAGGTGGATGAGTCTTGCAGCAGCATTCATTATGGACTGAAGGGGGGATAGTGTATGTAAAGGCAATCCAATGAGGAGAGAGATAACCAGAGAGTGGATTAGAAGCTTGGTGGTGTCATTGGTTAACCACTTCAATACCGGGCATTTAGAACACTTCCCGCCCAGACCAATTTTCAGCTTTCAGTGCTGTTGCATTTTGAATGAGAATTGCACCGCCGTGCGACGCTGCACCCAAACAAATTTTTTATCATTTTGTTCCCACAAATAGAGCTTTCTTTTGGTGGTATTTGATCGCCTCTGCGTTTTTTATTTTTTGTGCTATAAATAAAAAAAGACCGAAAATTTTGAAAAAAAAAAAAATTTTTCTTTGTTTCTGTCACAAAACTTTGTATAAAGTACATTTTCGGGCACTGATGTGGCTACACTGATGAGGCTAGACTGACAGACACAAAGGAGGCAGTACAGATTGGCACTGATGAGGTGGCACTGATAAGGTTGCACTGATGATGGGGCACATATGCAGCACTGATAAGCAACGCTGACGGGCACTGACACTTGGCACTGATAGGCGGCACTGATGGGCAGATAGGTGGCACTGAAAGGTGGCACTGATGGGCACTTTTAGGTGGTAACAGATAGGTGGCACTGGTGGGCACAGGTGGTAACATAGGTCGCACTGGTGCATATAGCACTGTTAGGGATGGCAGGCATCATACATGGGCACAGTGCCATCCCTACAGTGCACTGTATTTCCCTTACCTGGCGGTCTAGTGGGGGCTCCCTGGTGGTTCTGGGCGGCCTCCATTTTCCCTCCCTGGTGGTCCTGGGCGGCCTCCTTGCGATGTCCGGGGGGGGCTCCCTGGTGGTCTTTGGCAGGCTCCCTGGTGGTCCAGTGGGGTGATCCTGAGGGTGGCTGCGCTGAGAAACATTCATCGGACAAGCAGCCGATCGGCTCTCCGCTGCTCAGGTCTGCAGACCTGAGCAGAGGAAAAGCCGATAAACGGCTCTTCCTATTTACCCTGTGATCAGCCGTGATTGGTCACGGCTGATCACATGGTAAAAGGCTTCGCATCGAAGCCTTTTACCTCGGTCGGTAATGCGGTGGGTCAGACTGACCCACGGCACCACCGATTGCCGCGATGCGCTCCCCCAGGGGTGCGCGACTGCGGATTATCCTGAGGACGTCAATAGACGTCCAGTCAGGATAATGAACCACCCGCCCGGACGTCATTTGTCTATGCACCGGGCGGAAGTGGTTAAAAAGGGGCATATTCTAGAGATGTTGCAGAGGCTAAGGCAGCATGATTTGGACAGGGATTGGATGTGGTCAGGGTGAAAGGACAGTTCACAGTCCAGGGTTACCCCTGGCATGTGGGGATGGACTAATAGTTGTGTCATTGATCTTAACATAGAAGTCAGTGGAGGGGGCATGGGGGGGAGGAAATTTCATGAGCTCAGTTTTAGATAGATATGTCTGTTAGTAAAGCAGTGATGTGTGAGCAGACTGATGGGGTGAGCTGAGGGTAGAGAGATATATTTGAGTGTCATTGGTATATACAGTATCTCACAAAAATGAGTACACCCTTCACATTTTGTAAATAATTTATTATCTATTCATGTGAAAACACAAGATATTACACTTTGCTACAATGTAGTGAGTGTACAGCTTATACAACAGTGTAAATTTGCTGCTGCCTCAAAATAACTCAACACACAGCCATTAATGTCTAAACCGCTGGCAACAAAAGTGAGTACACCCCTACGTGAAAATGTCCAAATTGGGCCCAAAGTGTCAATATTTTGTGTGGCCACCATTTTTTACAGCACTGCCTTAACCCTATTTGGCATGGAGTTCACCAGAGCGTCACAGGTTGCCACTCGAGTTCTCTTCCACTCCTCCTCCATGGTGACATCACGGAGCTGGTGGATGTTGGAGACCTTGCGCTCCTCCACCTTTCATTTGAGGATGCCCCACAGATGCTCAGTAGGGTTTAGATTTGGAGACATGCTTGGCCAGTCAATTACCTTTACCCTCAGCTTCTTTAGCAAGACAGTGGTAGTCTTGGAGGTGTATTTAGGGTTGTTATCATGTTGGAATACTGCCCTGCGGCCCAGTCTCTGAAGGGAGGGGATCGTGCTCTGCTTCAGTATGCAGCAGTACATGTTGGCATTCATCGTTCCCGCAATGAACTGTAGCTCCCCAGTGCCGTCAGCACTCATGCAGCTCCAGATAGGCAAAACACACTTTCCTTTTGTATGCCTCACCTGGTTGCTGCCACACAGGCTTGACGACATCTGAACCACAGAAGTTTATTTTGGTCTCAGACCATAGGACATGGTTTCAGTAATCAATGTCTGCTTGTCTTCAGCAAACTTTGTGGGCTTTCTTGTGCATCATGACAGCCATGCAGACCATGTTGATGCAGTGTGCGGTGTATGGTCTGAGCACTGACAGGCTGACTCCCCACCCCTTCAACCTCTGCAGCAATGCTGGCAGCACTCCTACATCTATTTCCCAAAGACAACATCTGGATATGACACTGAGCACGTGCACTCAACTTATTTGGCCGACAATGGAGAGGCCTGTTCTGAGTGGACCCTGTCCTCTTAAACCGCTGTATGGTCTTGGCTACTGTGCTGCAGCTCAGTTTCAGGGTAATTTTCTTATGTCCTAGGCCATTTTTATGTTGAGCAACAATTCTTTTTTTTTTTTTTCAGATCCTCGAGTTCTTTGCCATGAGGTGCCATGTTTAACTTCCAGTCTGAGAGACTGATAGTGATAACACCAAATTTTACACACCTGCCCCCCATTCACACCTGAGACCTTGTAACACTAACAAGTCACATGACACCAGGGAGGGAAAATGGCTACCATATATACTCGAGTATAAGCAGAGTTTTTCAGCACATTTTTTGTGCTGAAAAAGGCCCCCCTCGGCTTATACTCGAGTCAGTGTCCCACAGCCTCTGTGGGTGGTCTGAAAAGATAAGTAGATTCACATTGCACAAAACTCGCTGCTTCTAAGAGCCGCTCTGTGACCTAATTACAGTTTGTCCGATTTTCAGCTTGATGTCGGGAGGTGAGCAGGATGTCTGGGTGTTAGCTGTTCAGTCCCGCCCACCTCCGATCTCAGTGAAGATCTGACAGCTCTCTCTCTGCATTCTCTACATTCCAGTGTAATTGGCTCACAGTTTCATGCACAGAGTGGCTCTTAGAAGCAGCGCGCTCTGTGCATTGTGAATCTACCGTACTCATCTCTTCTGCCAGTGCCAATCAGTGCCACCTGCCAGTACCATCCAGGGCAGGTGGTAATGGCTACAATCCCTGTGTTCTGGTTACAATGCCTGTGTAATGGCTCCCTGTCCCCTGTGTAATGGCTACAGTACCTGTGTAATGGCTACAATACCTGTGTAATGACTCCCTGTCCCTGTGTTCTGGCTGCTGCATTTCCCACCTCAAGTCAATAACTTATTCTTACGTTCACTGACAGACGCAGCCCTTCATTAGACAAGTGGGGGTTTATGCTCATATCACTAGGAGTAGACTAGGCAAAATAAAACAAAAACATAGGTTGGCCCCTCCCAGGGGGCCGTCCTCACCTTAGTATATAGCCCCCTGCTAGACAATAGCATATCAGTTTTTATTGCCTAGTGCAAGGTGTAGACCTGGTTCCCTATGGGATCTGCGGTGTCTGAGATTTTTTCTGATGAAGACTGCTATCAAGAAGCCGGCTGGTGGTATAGAGGATATCTAGAATCCAAAAACTTTCCCTAGTCCGGCTAACGTCTGTGCGAGCTACCCTTAGCCTTGGCGGGGACACGCCGCATAGGGCCCGTTCCGTGCGGGTTGCCAGTGGCTAAAACCCACTTGTGCCCAGTGACTGGTTTTGTGCCTGGCCAGCAGCATCCCTCTCCATGGGGAGGAAAGTCTGCTCCGGGTGGCTACCCGCTGCGCCCGTCGGATCGGTGAGTGAACCCCTCTTCCATCCTAGGGGCGCGGAGAGTGGGCACCTGGGCAGCATCTGAGGTAGCCGACCGGTGGGGGCTTACTAGTGGGGACACACTGGGGTTGTCATCCTGTCCCCCCCCCCGCAGTACCGCACCCCGCACTGACCGTTTTGAGCACTGTATTCGGACGTTTCACCACGACCGTTTGTGCGCCGCCATTTTGCCGTAGCTCGGCATGTTTGGATGGCAGCGGCCATTTTTCTGTAGCCCATGCGGTCTTCAGCCTGTCCTCTGGCGGCCCCCAGTGGTTTTTCTCTGTATTACGGGAAGGTGATAAAAACGGCAGAAGCACTTCCATTTTCACTAGGACAACGTGGCTGACAGACGTGGCGGTGCAGGCTCTTGAAGTGGAGTGTTTTTTCAGTGCTCATTCCGGTCACAGCGCTGAGGCATCAAAACAGCAAGTATAGCTGGCTCTCCCTGGGTGCTGGTAGCGGTGGGTGCAATCCTTTCGGGTCTCCCTTGCTGATTGGTGGGGTAGAGGTGGTGGTCACACAGTGGGGGTGCCGGAAGTCTGGGATGTCAGAGGCCGGCAGTGCTATGGCAGGGGTACCTGCGGAGCAGCAATCCACGCCGGGGTCCCTGGTGTCCTTGGAGCAACTGAGGGCTGTATTTGGTGATTTTTTTCCCTTGGCGGGTTCGGTCCCGACTCCTGGGGGGCCCAAGAAACGCCCGCCCCCCGTCATTCTTTGGGGGAGGATTCGGAACCAGAGAGCGCCTCGGTGTTCACGGGAACCCCTGTGGAGCTATCAGAGGATGAACTGATATCCTCAGACGGTGAGGATGATCAGGGGGCTTCATTATCACGCGACAAAACGATAGTGGCTGCTCTGGTCACTGATATTCGCGAGTCCATGCGGCTTGACCAAGCAGGGGAGTCGCATGAAGCTGCATATATTTGTAGGTCGCTTAAGCCCCCTAGGTTCCCCAGGGCCTACCCTTATGATCAGGTTTTTGAGCAGGCGGTGTTCAAGGAATGGCTGCGGCCGCAAAATTCCTTTGCTTTGCCCAAACGCTTTGCTGTTCGTTATCCCTTTGAGGATAGTTTCACTAAGAGGTGGGCTTCCCCAGCAGTGGACCCACCGGTGGCCCGTCTGAATAAGGTGACGACCATTCCCTTGGAGGGGGTCTCCGTCCCTTAAAGAGGCGGCCGATCGCCGCACGGAGGCAGTGTCTAAGGCACTGTTCTTGTTGGCTGGGTCAGCCATGCGGCCAGCTCTGGCAGCTGCTATGGCGGCGCAATCGCTTGTCCAGTGCGCTACCACATTACACTCCGGTTTGACTTGTGAGTGTGCGCAGGCTGAGGTGCAACGGGCACAACACTTGGGTCTCCGCTACCTGTGCGATACTGCATTGGACCTACTTCCCATACTGTCAAAAATGTCTGTTTTTGCAATTGTTATCAGGCGGGTGCTGTGGCTCCGCTCTTGGTCAGGCGACCAGGCATCAAAGAAAGCTCTTACGGATCTTCCCTTTCAGGGAGGGCGTCTGTTTGGCCCACAGTTGGATGAAATCATTAAAGATTTCACGGGAGGGAAGAGTACTTTCCTTCCAGAGCCAAAACTGTAGGCAGGGCCCGGTTTCTTCAGGCCAGAAAAAGTTTTTTCGTGCGCCCGGCTCAGCAGGGTAAGGGCTTCAAGTCCGGTAAGGCTTTCGCTGGGCCCAGTAAAAGGCCCTGGCAACGTAAGTCTGAAAAAACGAAGGATAAGTCAGCCTCCGCATGATGGGTTGCCTCCGCCCGATTCGCGGGTGGGGGGCCGGTTACTGGGTTTCGCAGACAGATGGACTGCCCGCATCACCGATCGGTGGGTGTTGGAGGTAGTGTCCTCCGGGTACAGGATAGAGTTCATCTCTCTACCCCCAGAAAGGTTCTTCCCTTCGAACTGAAGACTCCCTCAGGGGCGTTGGGAGGCGCTTCTAGGCGCAGTTCGGGCACTTGCCAAACAGGGGGTGATTGTACCGGTACCCACGGTGGAAAGATTTCACGGGTTTTACTCAAACCTCTTTGTGGTGCCCAAAAAGGGCGGTGTCAGGCCAGTTCTGGACCGTAAGACACTAAACTGCTTTGTAAAGACAAAAAGATTCAGGATGGAGTCCATCCGCTCGGTCTGGCCGCCCTGCACCAAGGGGAATTCATGGCGTCCCTGGATATTAAGGATGCGTATTTCCACGTTCCAGTTTGTCACGGGCACAAGCGTTTCCTGCATTTCGCAGTGGGGGATCTGCATTACCAGTTTGTGGCACTTCCCTTCGGTCTGGCTTCGGCTCCCCGAGTGTTCACCAAGGTGGTGGCCCCAATGCTGGCGCTGTTGAGACAGGTATCGCGGTGGTAGCATACCTCGAAGATTTACTCCTAAGAGCAGAGTCGGCTGCAGCTCTGGAGGAGAACGTGATAATAACGGTGTCCACTTTAAAAGAATTTGGTTGGCTGATCAACCTGCAGAAGTCAGCAATGACTCCATCCTGCCGCTTGGAATACCTGGGTCTGATTCTGGACACGGTACAGGCGAGGGTGTTTTTACCGCCGAACAAGCTCCTGACACTTCAGGCAGCAGTGCGAACCCTTTTATCACGCCAGTGGTCCTCCTTACAGTTCTGTATGCGAGCGGTGGGGCTCATGGTGTCGTCTTTCAAAGCGATACCTTACGCCCAGAGTCACACTCGGCTCCTGCAGAAGGCGATTTTGTCGCAATGGGACAAATCCCCCCCTATCCCTAGACAGACTGATCAGGTTGGATCATCAGTCCCGGGGATCCTTGATTTGGTGGATTCGGGCTCCAGCCCTAGAATTGGGAAAATGTTTTCTCCCCCTCAATTGGTCGATAGTAACGACGGATGCCAGTCTATCAGGCTGGGGAGAGGTCCTGGGTCAGTTCTCTGCCCAGGGTCGTTGGTCAGCCCAGGAAGCTTGCCTTTCCGATAAATGTACTGGAATTGAGAGCGATCAGACTTTGTCTGTCCCGTTGGTCGGCAAGGCTGCGAGGCCTTCCTGTCCGGGTTCAGTCGGACAATGCCATGGCTGTGGCATATGTGAACCATCAGGGCGGAACAAGAAGCTCGGCAGCAGCCGCGGAGGCGGCTCTGATCCTACGATGGGCAGAACTTCACGTGCCAGCACTCTCCGCAATCTACATTCCAGTAGTGTCTGAGTTGGCAGCGTTGTCCTGCAAGTCACCTTACTTGGTCCTTCATAAGGACAAGGCGGTTTTGCGACCTTCCCCTTCTTTCCTTCCGAAGGTGGTTTCTTCTTTTCATTTGAATGAGGATATTTTTCTTCCCTCATTGTGCCCGCATCCGTCGCATCCCAAGGAAATTGAACTACATTCTTTGGATGTGGTGAGGGCTTTGCGGGTGTATTTGTTTTCTACAGCTTCCTTTCGGAAGTCTGATTATTTGTGCTGACGGAAGGTTCGCGCAAAGGCATGGCGGCCTTGTCAGCTACCATTTCTCGTTGGATCAGGAAGACCGTGACTCATGCATATGAGGTTCGGGGCAAGGTTCCCCCTTTCCCAGTCATGGCTCATTCCACCAGGGCAGTTAGTACTTCCTGGGCTTATAGACACCAAGCTTCGATGTCTCAGGTGTGCAAAGAGGCTACTTGGGCTTCAGTGCACACGTTTACTAAGTTTTACAAAGTGTATGTTTCAGCATCTGCGGATGCTGCTTTTGGCCGCAAAGTTTTGCAAGCGGCAGTATAGGCTCGATTGGCGCCGCCTGAGAGGGCTTTTTTTGTTGGGTACAGTTGTTATAGTCTGCCCGCCCCTCTTGATTGACACAGCTTTGGGACATCCCCACTTGTCTAATGAAGGGCTGCGTCTGTCAGTGAACGTAAGAGTAAAAGGGATTTTATTATAACTTACCGTAAAATCCTTTTCTCTGAGTTCACTGACAGACGCAGCACCCACCCCTCTGTGGAGTTTGTACGGCTTGTTACGAACTGATATGCTATTGTCTAGCAGGGGGTTATATACTAAGGTGAGGACAGCCCCCTGGGAGGGGCCAAGCTATGCTTTTGTTTTATTTTGCCTAGTCTACTCCTAGTGATATGAGCATAAACCCCCACTTGTCTAATGAAGGGCTGCGTCTGTCAGTGAACTCAGAGAAAAGGATTTTACGGTAAGTTATAATCCCTTTTTTCCCATTTTTTTGTGGTAAAATTAGGTACCTCGGCTTATATTCAGGTCGGCTTATACTTGAGTATATACGGTAATTCGGCCCAATTTGGACATTTTCACTTAGGGGTGTACTCCCTTCTGTTGCAAGTGGTTTAGACATTAATGGCTGTGTGTTATTTTGAGGGGACAGCACATTTACACTGTTATACATGCTGTACACTAACTACATTGTAGCAAAGTGTAATTTCTTCAGTGTTGTCACATGAAAAGATATAATAAAATATCTGCAAAAATGTATGTGAGGGATGTACTCACTTTGTGAGATACTGTAAATGATAGCCGAAGCCATGGGAGGCTATCAGTTGACCCAGGGAGGATGTGCAGATCGAGAATAGTAGGGGTCCAAGGACAGAACCTTGGGGGACCCCAACGGTAAGAGAAGTTGGAGAGGAGGAAGTGGAGTTTTAGGTGACACTGAAGGTGCGGTGAGATAGGTAAGATTCGAACCAACAGAGAGCACAACCATGGAGACCAAGCAAATTGAGTTTTTTAAGGAGGGGGTGATCAACTATCAAAGGGAGCAGATGTCCAAGGGTTGAGGCTTGGACACATGGTCCGATTGTTTGCCAACAACGGTTGTCCAACAGCCTGTTGGCCGATAATCCAATCATGTGTACGCACAATTCTGCAGCCGATTTCCAATTGTACGAGACTAGAAAACTTGTGTTGGCCAACAAGGCATTGGCTGATTGTTGGCTCGTGTGTACAGAAGTTGGCCAGCAAAAAGTTGCAAGTGCAAACACGAATGCTCGGAATCCAGCAAGCGTTAGGTCGTGTAACCTGTGTTCTTAATTCACAAATCACATTCACCTGAACTTCCTTGTTATACGCTTGTAACACGTCACTACGTTCAGCTTTGTTGGCTGATTACTTGAGTCATGTCAGTACGCTAGACAAAACCACCGTCCCCCTATATGGACAAAAGTTGGACGTTCCGTTGGCCAACAATCTGCGCGTATGTACGGAATAATGACCGTTGGTTTTAGCGTTTAGTAAGTCATTTGTAAGTTTTAAGAGAGCAGTTTCTGTGGATGAAATCCAGACTGAAGGGGATCAAAATGGTTATTCTCAGTGAGGTGGTCACCCAGTTGGTTGTAGACTAAACGTTCAAGGAGTTTGGAGGCAAAAGGGAGTAAGGAGGGGTGGGTCTTAGGTTGTTAAGATTGGTAGGGTCCAGTGTGGCCTTTTTTGGTATGGGAGTGACTGGTGCATGTTTTAGAGGGTTGGGGAAGATGCCAGTAGAGAGGGAGAGGTTGAAGATATGAGTTAGAGTGTAGGATAGGTCAGAGGGTGACCGTAGTATTTGAGAAGGAACGGGGTCCAGGGGGCAGGAGGTTAGGTGGGCGTTAGAAGTTTAGTGACTTCCTCTATAGTAGCTGGGTTAAATGAGAGTATTAAATGTGCAGGAGGCCAAAGAGGGTGAGGTGAGGGAGATATCTGTAGAGTGGAGATCTCCAGATGAATTGTATAATCTTATTTTTAAAGTGATTAGCAATCTCCTGGGCATGGAGTAAGTTAGTGGGTAGAGGTAATGGAGGACGAAGTAGAGCGTTAAAGGTAGAAAAGAGTTGACGGGGGCTCCTTGAGAGGTTGTTAGAGTGATAACGTAGGTCTGTTTGGCAGTGTGGAGGCAGGAATGGTATTTTTGGAGGGCAGATTTATATTTGCTGAAATCTTGCTGTGACTTGGTCTTACGCCACAGACGCTCAAGAGCGTGGCTCTGTTTTCTGGTATTGTTTGTCTGCCAGGGTTGTAGCGGTAGGGGTCTGATTCAGTGTGTAGTGAGGGAGGGGGGCGCAAGGTATCTAGGGTGGATGACTGTGAATTGTTGTAGATAGAAGTGGCCAGGTTGAGACAGGACAAGGATGAGATTTTTTTGTCGACAATTTGTAGCAGAAAAAAAAACGAGATGGGTTAAAAAAGGTTTATACGGGTAATTGTTTGGTAGCTGGAACGCAAGGAGGAGGAAGACAAGGAGAGAGTGAAACTAATAAGGTGGTGATCCGAGAGAGGAAAAGGAATATTGGAGCGGTTGCGCGGAGTGCATAGGTAGAATATGAGGTCAAGGCAGTTGCCGTCAGAGTGAGTAGAAATGTGTGTCCATTGTTTTAGGTCAAAAGGGGAGGTTAGTCTCAGAAATTTAGAAGTAGCAGGAGTGTTAAGATTAACAGGGAGGTTGAAGTCACCAAGAATGATTGTTGGAATTTCAGAAGAAAGAAAGTAGGGTAGCCAGGCAGAGAAGTCGTCAAGGAAGCTTGATACCGGTCCAGGAGGCCGATAGATCGCCACAATTCTCATCGAGACTGGAGAAAATAGACGAATACAGTGAGCTTCAAATGAGGAGAGGGACAGAGAGTGGGGTGGATGAAGAACCTGAAATGTGCTTTGAGGGGATAGGAGGATTCCAACACCGCCTCCTTTCCATCCACTAGGCATTGGGAGAGTGAGTCCACAGGAGGCCACCATGGGAGAGGGCAGCTGAAGAAGGAAAGCCAGAATCTTGAAGCCAGGTCTCCGTAATTGCAATTAGGTTGAAGGAGTTTGTGATAAATAGGTCATGGATGGGGGTAAGTTTGTTACAAACAGAGCAGGCATTCCAAAGGGCACAGGAGAAGGGGAGGCTGGTTCTAGGCAGAAGAGGAATAGAAATTAGATTGTGTGTGGGGGCCAGGTATGTTGGCCAAAGGTAAATGATGGGGGTCCTGGATTTGGGGAAATATCTCCAGAAGTTAGGAGAAGCAGAAGGGTGAGAGATGTGATATGGAAGTATTACTTGTGGGGGGACACTTCCCTGTATCCTGGAGGTTTTATTGTTTGTGGGTTCAGAATAAGCAGGAGCTGATGGGTGCAGTAATAAGGTGAGGACAGGAGTGAAAGTGATATATATAAGCTGTGGGGTGGCGAAGAGGGGTGAAGGAGAGAGGATGCAACTGTGAAAAGAAAAAGTAAGGTGTGCATGATGCAGAGTGGTGAGATTGAGAAGCAGATTGGATGAGAGATGAAAATGTATGAGGAATCAGGTCACCTGTAGTCTGTTTAGTGTTTTGCAGTATTCTTTTGTGGTTTTGCTGAAGTGCTGAGCCGAACTGTAATACTTAATCCAATATGAATACTTCATCCAAGATGATAGTTGCCAATGTAATCCCTGCCTGTGCAGACCTTGGGGAAGACCTAAATTTATACTGAGTTAGGTGGGGTGTTGCTAATTAATCAGTCAGGATTGCATAGGAGGGACACATGGCTAACAGAAAGAACTTCTCACACCAAAGGCAGACTACAAGGCACAGCAAGAGAGTAGAAGGACATGGTAATAAAGATAACATCAGCTCATAATTTTTAGTATAGACAATAAGAAAGCAAAATAAACATCACACTGATATGGGCAGGGGCAAATAGTTTGAAAGCAGCATAGATTACCATGTAAGCATATTGTAAACAATGGATCAGTTGCAGTTAAATGTGGAAACTTGAAGGCAGCATAGATTACATATGAAAACAGTGTTCAAACCACAAGTGAGGTATTACTGCGATCATTAGAGCAAAAGCAATAATTCTAGCACTAGACCTCCTCTAACTCAAAACTGGTAACCTGTAGAAATTTTTAAACCTCACCTATGGAGATTTTTAAGTGCCAAAGTTTGTCACCAATCCACGAGAGGGTGCAATTTTGAATCATGACATGTTTGGTATCAATTTGCTTGGCGTAACATTATCTTTCACATTATAGAAAAAAAATCGGGCTAACTTTACTGGTTTCTTATTTTTTAATTCAAAAAAGTATTTTTTCCAAAAAAATTGTGTTTGTAATAGACTGTTGCACAAATATGGTGTGACATAAAATATTGCAACTACCTCCGTTTTATTCTCTAGGGTGTCTGAAATAAAACAATATATAATGTTTGGGGGTTCTGAGTAATTTTCTAGCAAAAACAAATTATTTTAACTAATTACTATTTTAACAAATTAATTTAAACAACAGGTGTCAAAAATAGGCCTGGTCCTTAACCACTTCAGCCCTGGAAGGATTTCCCACTGTAGGACCAGAGCACTTTTGCAATTCAGCACTGTGTTGCTTTAACTGACAATTGCGTGGTCATGCGACGTTGTACCCAAACAAAATTTGCGGGTTTTTTTCCTCACAAATAGAGCTTTCTTTTGGTGGTATTTGATCCCCTTTGCGTCATTTCTGATCACCGCTATAAACAAAAGAAGAGCGACAATTTTGCAAAGTTTACTAGGCAAAACAGACAGTCCTAACAGCAAAAAGAACAGTAACAGACACAGCCCCTCCCAGGGGGCAGTCCTCACTGGCAGATAACCCCACACCTAGTTTTTTTCTGCCTAGTGCAAGGAGTAGACCTGGCTCCCTGTTGGGATCTGTGGTACCTCTCTGGGTCCACTTCGGCAGTCCTGGAGGACAGCCTAACAGATGAAGACTGCAATCAAGTAGCTGTGCTGGGTGACAGACTGGGTTTTAGATCCAGGTAGTCTCCCCAGCCGGCCATCGAGCGTGCTCCGCGCTGGGTCGGCCGCGACAGGCCCCGAACCGGATGGGGTGGTCCCTGGGTTAAACGTCCCATCGGTGCACATATGACCGGGCTCCTGAGTCCGTGTCACAGTGTTACCATGGCTGACAGCTCCCCCCGGCCTGATGGGTGAGGCAGATCTGTCTCTGGTGGGATACCCGCTCCTCCCGACTGGGTGGGTAAGTACGCCCCCTCTCCCACTAGGATCTGGGGGGGAGCAGGCGGGTTTCCTCCCGGGGTGTTAGGCTGATGGGTTGGTCCCCCCTTCTTCGCTTCACCCCCCTCCCCCCACACCCTCCCTGCTGTCGTTGTGCCCCCTCAAGGCTCCCAGGGGGTGTCCAGGGCCTTAGCTGTCCCCCCTCCTCCTTGCCTCATGCTGCTGGGCGATCGGAGATCGATCAGCGGCCATTTTCCCGTGGTCCGGCCGCCATTTTTTTGTGGCCGGCCGCATGGTTCGGCCTCTGAGGCGCCCGGCGGCCATTTTGGTGTAGGCGCGGCGTTCTTGACTGGGGGTTTGGCTTCTAGTGTGCAGCGGCGGCCATTTTCTTGTGGCATATGCATGTGTGCCAACCTGTGAGTATGGGGGCGGTCCCTGTGGATTCTGGTGCTGTTTTACCCCCCACACAGCGCGGAGAGCTCTCCTGTGGGACAGCAGCAGAAGCAGTGGCAAGTGTGGAGGACGGGCGGGCAAGGCAGCGGTGGACAGCAGCAGGCACGGCTCCTCTCCTGGACAGTTGAGCGGGCAGGTGGTGAGTCCTTCCAGGGTTACCCTCCTGTAGTAAGTCTTGCGCAGCGTTTTGGCATGGGGGTGCCTGGTCTCCTGGTACCTAGACCTCAGGTGGCGTGTTACCAGGGTGGGTGTCGCAATGGCAGCCACCAGACCTCTCTGTGGTTGCAGCCAGCGCCTCAGGGACTGTGATCCCTATTGACGCTCTGTTGGCGGTCCTGGAGTCCTTCGTCTCCCGGGTAGAGACAGCATGTGGGCGTAAGGCGGAAAATAAGCAGCCCCTACCTTCCCCCTCTTCTGGTGAGGACTCGGACCCTGACGGGGGCTCCACCGTGACGGGAACCCCCCTTGAGCTGTTGGATGGCGAGGCCCCGGATTCTACTAATAGTGAGGAGGAATCTGTGGAGGCCACTACTGCGCACGAGAAGGCACTAGTCAGCGCTCTGATCACAGCGGTGTGTGAAACCCTGAAGTTGGATGATACGGCGGGACCTGTCCCCTTCCCCTATGTGTCTTACCTAGATAAATTTGTCTACAGAGACTGGGAACGGCCTCAGAGTGCCCTTCCCATACACAAACGTTTCTCTGTGCGCTATCCCTTCGAGGACAGCCTGTTAAAAAAGTGGGCATCACCCCCCCCCCCGTGGTTGATCCCTCTGTGTCTCACCTGAACAAGGCGACCACAATCCAGGTGGAAGGCACACCATCCTTTTAGGACCCGGTGGACAGGAAAACTGAGACCATCGTCAGATCCATGTTTGTTCTGGCAGGGTCGGCCATGCGGCCTGTTATGGCCTCTGCTCTGGTATCACAGACGCTCACGGAATGGGCAAAGCTGTTACACCGCGAGATAAGCGATGCTAAGGTTCTCCCTGCTTGTGTGGAACTTGCTGAAGAGCTTGTCCAGGGGCTTAAGTATCTGTGTGGTGCAGCCCTGGATACGGCCCCCCTGATCTCCAAATTGTCCGTGTCTTCGGTGGTGGTCAGACGTTTGCTCTGGCTGAAATGTTGGTCGGCGGACCAAACATCTAAGAAGGCCCTGACGGACTTGCCTTTTCAGGGTGGGTGGCTCTTTGGAGCCTCCTTGGATGAGATTATTAAGGATCTCACGTAAGGGAAGAGTACCTTACTCCTGGGGTCCACGAAGAGTATGGAGTCCCGTTGCAAACCGGGTCCCTCCTTTACGGCCCACAAGCGGCTTTTTCGTCCCTCTCGCTCCTCGGACAAGGGCTCGAGGCCTGCCAAGGCCCCCGTGGGTGGACAGAAGCATCCCTGGCAGCGAATACTGCCCGCTGGCAGGCTGCAGGCCCTGTTTGGGGCAGTGCACGACCTACTCTGCCAAGGGGTTCTCATCCAGCACGTGACGGGGTTTGTCCCGGACGTCGGACGGTCGCCCGTCATAAGCGACGGTCCCTACGAAGACAGGTGGGTGCCCCCGGAACCGTCCGGAGCTCGGGAACAGGCTCCTCGCTCTCCCTGCTTTTTCGGCGAACACCCGGCATTTCCTCCCTGGGCCAAACGTTGCCCTGAGGTATGAGAAGCACCTGGGGTCCTCATTCCATGAGAAGGGAATGCACTCTAGGAATTATTAGAGTAGGTTCCTCCGAGGTTTCTCGGTGGGTGGGACTTTTCCGTTCAGGCAGTCCCGGAAGAATCTACAAACCAGGCGGCTGGTTGTAAAGTCGGTCTCGTT